>JAYMTP010007784.1:0-10664 GCA_036897365.1 Geranium brycei | reverse complement strand
TGCGTTTCTCGAGAGAGAGAGAGAGAGAGAGAGAGAGAGAGAGAGAGAGAGAGAGAGATGAGAATAAAATTATAAATTTTCTGTCAAATTAATTCGTGAGAGAAATATGAGAATAAAATTATAAAACTTCAAGTAAAAGTTGAATTAGACGAAGATGAAAAAAGAGATCCTTAATTTTAAGGTTTAGGATGAGGAGGAGATTGAAGAAAAAATTGAGTTCAATGACATATGTTTGAAAACTTGAATGATATGTAAGGGTATTTTGGTCATTTTATACTAAATTTAACAGAGTTTTAGATGATGACACATAAAAATAGTTTATCGTATGAAACTGACTTTTAAATTTGTACATTGTAGTGACGTGAAAATGTGTCATACCACACCGTAGTGAACATGAATTACGACTTTAATATGAATGTGTTAAATATTGTTAAACATAATTCTTCTACGAAAATGCCAATGAATGACATGATAAACATCCAACTTTCGTAAAGTCAACCGGCTAAATTTTGTTGAGTGAAAGATGGAGGTTCATAATTTTCCAAGGACCGTTGATTTCTATTATGTTAGCACTTAAAAAAGCAAAGCAAAAAAAAGTTAGAAAATATTAATAATAAAATTAAAACATGTAGAGAAAAAAACAAGTATACAACTAACATAAACGATATAATAAATAGTATATAGGGTTGTAATCTGGTGAGAACCACTCACTCGTGTGAGAATTATGAGAACCAGCATAGAGACGTCACATGGCAATACATGGGCATTATTATGTATTTCCATAAAATAGTCAGCTAATGAAAATACGTGCGAGCAGCTGGTTCTCATGGATCTCACACCTCTTGTGGTTCTCACTAGAATACTTCCCTAGTAATCATTGTCCACAACTGAAGTAATAAAAGACTAATACGAAGATCACTAATGATTGTCAAATTCAAGCTTTATGATCAGCAAAAGAAACAGCTACTCTGTTGTCACCCCTATAAATATAAATTACTCAAAATATTATATTTTTTTAAAGAAGAGATGTAATCACTCCATTAAATGCTTTATCTCTAAGGAACAAAAATCGATCTAACTTGAAGAAGAATAACAACAGTTTGAGTCCCATTACATTCTTAAATTCTCCCAGTTCAGTCATTGGCATTATCAATAGCAAAAATAGTCGTTCTCAGCCCTATTTCAAAATCAAAGGTTGAAAGAATAGTGAAGTCAAAAATACGATGAGTAAATGCACGATAATGTTATTCAGTTTGCACGTGATGAGATATGTTATAATAGAGTTTTGGAAATTAGAATTTTCTTATACTTTTCCTTAAGTAGTTTGTTTCCGGATCCCTATTTAAGGGAATCTTATAGTGTATTTTCAAGTATGAAGTGTTTTCATCAATAATAATACCATATTTTAGGGTTTCACAATCCTCTATATAGGCATAGGTAATATCCCCTAGATTGTAACTTGATCTTGGTTGGTGAGATACTCAAAAAAAAATTCAACACATTATAGATCTTGAAGAAGGTTAACACTCTTTCCATAAAAAAACGGATCACTCACACGATGTGGGACCGCCGAGACCATGTCTCCGTAACCCACAACCAAGTCAAAGCAGTTTGAAAATTAAATCGGTAAAAAATTAAATTTTCAAAATAATCAAACGATGATTTCTTGTCCAAAAAAATATATATTACCTCGCACCATAGGTGCTCTAACCAAACCAAGGCTATGCCGAGCCCAAGTTAGTTGAACAGCGGCAACGCGCATATGGGTTTGATTATAAGCCTTAAGTTGTCCTTAAAAAGACCTATACACTCAACCAAAAGGAAAAGGTAGGTAAAATTAATAATCAATTAGAACTTTCCAAATCTTACCGATGTCGGACTTGGGAGAGATAGAGGCACAACCAGCATCTCTCAGCCAACTAATGGGCCTAGCCGTTGGGCTTCAACAAGCCATTTCCCAACCATAATTTCTGAATAAGTTGTTGCTTGCATTTATAATGTGCAGTTAAGGAATGATTTGGGTTGTCGGTGCATAATGTTTCTCACCATAGTGTCCGTAGCTACACATTCCGTCATTTTTGTCTGTTTGTGACAAGAACATATATTATAGAAGCAAGAAGGTAAAGTCAGTAGCTTGCAGTTTGTATTGTATGGCGAAGACGAGGGTTCTTGTAGTCGGGGGCACGGGCTATCTTGGGCGGAGGATGGTGCAAGCCAGCTTGAGAGAGGGCCACGAAACCTACGTCCTGCACCGTCCTGCGATGGGTCAAAACATCAGTCACGATATGGAAAAGCTGCAAATGTTGTTGTCGTTCAAGAAGCAAGGGGCTCGTCTTATACAAGGTTCGTTTTCCGATCATGACAGTCTGGTGAATGCTGTAAAACAGGTTGATGTGGTGATCTGCACCATGTCTAGTGTTCATTTCCAGAGCCATCCTCTTTTGTTGCAACTCCAACTCGTTCAGGCCATCAAAGAAGCAGGAAACATTAAGGTATTATATATATATATATTGCAATACTTTAACCTTAATCTGTACCTCGTCTGTTCCAAACAATAGGATTCAAATCCCTAATATTGAAGAAATCAAATGCTCATTTCACTACTAGGTCTTGATTCTTTTCTATAGTAGACTCCGAATAATGTGCATCTTGAATAAGATGAGCTCGGTGTATTCCTCAAAAGAAGTATGTGATATTTACATGTTAGAATAGCTCGAATTCGTACCTAAGCTAATTAGAAATGAGAAAGTTAATCTTTGCCAAATTGTTTTAGGACCAAGTCATGCATGCCCCCTCCTTTGAATCTTTGCTATAAAATAGGTAAGTCAACATCTTTTGAATATCTGAATCGAATGTCAGCTTATGTCAACTCATCGTTTTCCTCTTTTAACTTATTTCGTTTTGATTTACAACTGAGAATTGTCTTCTATAATCATATAATATGTTGAGACATAACTTGAAATATCGTGATCTCAGTCTAAAGACTTAATTCCCCTTATACTTTGTCTTTTATGATTTTGATGCACAAAATGAATCATGTCAGCATGTTTTTAAAATTCCTTCTCTTGTACTCTGTCCTCCTTTGAAATGTCTTTGATTCGAATACTCTGTTTCCTACTTTAACTATCTACTCTTCACTTGGGCTGGTTGTATCTTTTCGGTAATGTAGTCTTGTTCGAGCGTTGAAATATCTTTTCGGTACTTTAACTATCTACTATTTGTCACACTAAAGGTTGAAATATCTCTAATATAAGACATTGTTTGTCTTCTTTCATCTTATTAGAATGTTAAGACTTGTTTACACAACATTTATTTGAACACTCGTTATACTTAGAAGACACAAATTTGCCAAAAAATATGTCATTATACTATTGAGACTTGACGAGTTGCGACTTTAACATATAGTTGAGTTTTTAGAAGGAGAGTTTAAACAACTTCACATATCAATTGCAATGTTATCGGTTAACCCAGTTTGTGGTTGCAGGGATGGATTATGGAGGGCAGGTGGCAATGGGGCATTGGCACAGCATATACTATGAAGGGTGTTTGGTTTTCGAGCTGAAAGAAGGTGAAGAAGAAGCTTCAAAGCTTTATCACGAGGTTGAGTATACCAGAATGGGTGAATACTTGAAGGCATATGTCTGACGAACCAGTGTCGACCATGTTTGAATTAAATATATGATTTTTATTTAGTCCTGTGTGTGCTCGAGCGTTTGCATTTATGTCAATGCAACATTGGCCAGAAGATGAATGTTGTGACAAAAGATATTATCTTTATTGGAAAATTTGGGTTGAATAAGATTAAGGAATAGAAATGAACTCTTTGTAATACTAACCAATGAATGACCCGCACAGGGAGCTACTAGTCTAGAAGATGGTGACTCCAACGACTCTGGCTCAGCCTTGGCCTCAATTCTAGACGAAGTCCAACTTCTTAAATCCAAAATATGCATTATTCACCATGTTGAACTTAAACTTTTATTCTAGCTTCATTGATACAAGATTGAAACAAATTTTTCCACTAAGACCACTGAATTCACTATATTGTATCATCTCCATAGCTAGCACGCGCTCTTTTTAGTATATATTCCCTTTCATTTCGAATGTCGGTAGGGGTGGGGGAATCGCCGTCCTAGGTTCTCTTTGCGTGACGGCCCCTCCAGTTCGTCGCAGGCATGCGAGACCAGCAAGGCGGCGTCTCGCGTTGTGGGACGACAGAATTTGGGCGTGCTCAGGCGTGCCTGAAAATCGCAGCTCCATCGGCCTAGGAGGTGAGTGGTCATTGGTTAGATTGTGGGAGCTTTGAGGTCCCAATTGGGGATTCAAATTGACTATGTTTAGTTTTTAATCGTTCAAATTGATTGGATTCTTGTTATTATTGTTTTTTGTTCAATGGGGAGAGAGAATCGTTGGTTGAATGAAAGAGGTCAGTGAAGTTGAAAAGAGAGAGGTTGAAGAAGAGGGAGGGACAAAATCATCATTTTACAGAAAATGGTTATAGAGTGTAGAACGGTGATAAAATATTTGGTTTATGTGATCTACGAAATAAAAAATAAAAAGTTTTACTTGTACCCGAATAAAAAACAAGTTTAGGCAGGTATACCTATCTGCAATTATCCCTTTAAAAAACTTAAAATCACATAGTAATTGGTACATTTGCCTCCTAGAAAGAAAGTTATTACCAGTAAGTGAGAGTTTGTTACTAAGATTAACTTTGATGATTCCGACAGTAAATGGGTGTTTGCTACTAAGTTTAACTTTGATGGCTCTATGACTCGACTTAAAGCTTATCTTGTTGCTAGAGGCTCTGTCCAAACTTATTGTGTATGATAGGAGAAAGTATCTCAATGAGATTTCTCACTCATGAATGTTCGACAAGTGTACTTATCAACAATTAAATTAAGTTCTTAAAATATCGATCCCCACGAGGGTGTCATTGGCACACGAACACTAAGGTGATATGGTCTATAAATGGAGCTTGAACAATTCAAAAGTGATTGGTTGATTCCTAAACATCGCATGCAACTTTCACTTAATATCAAACTCTCACTAGCGTGCAAGTTAAGAGCACTCAAACACAAACGAGTAGTCAAGTCGTGGATGTGATCGAGGTAGTTAGGAATTTGGGGAAATGTCATGGAAGAACATCATAATCGATCAATAATAACTGAGGTATGTAAATCCAAATTAAGGTTGTGGTGTATTTAAGTTCTCCCTAGCGCCCACTCTACGAGTCAGTGAAAGGTGTAACTACCTAATTAACCCTTATATGGCCAATACTAGAGTTAATTTAGTGATAGTTACTTCTTAAGAACTTGATAGGATCGCCTATCTTTTAGTGGAGTCACATATAGCTATTACTTGTATTCATTAATTCTAATTAGGTGAAAATGTAGGTCCAAGCTCTGATTGATCCAATCCTCTTAGATTTAATCACATCCTAATACAAACTAAATTGAGCATTAAAATCACAAGTAGAGTTATCAATTTGAATCTTAAGCTATTAGATCATGAAATTGATGTTCTAACTATGCATTTTCCTTTCATCCAACCTCAATTTCATGATATCACAATCAAAATCACATAAATCCAAAGCCAACAATTCACAAATCAACAAGTAAAAGATGAGGCAAGGATGAGAAAAGATACTAAATGTATGAAGAATCGCGAATTACACTTAAATCCAGAATCTTCAAAATCCAATTCCTCCAATTCTACTCTAGATTCTAGATTTACGTTTTCTTCTCCAAGCTACCTTCTACTCCTCTATTCTCTCATTTCTCTCTCTAGATCTAAGAATAATGAAAAAGCTAATGAATCCCCCCCTCCCTGACACGCGATTCCAAACAATGAATTTTTTGTTAAGTTTAACTAACGGTGCAAAACAAAAGGTTAACTATGGTGATTATTATCACTTTTTTGTTTACCATATTTCTAACAAAATTGTATACTTAACTGCGGTGATTGTTAGTATTTTGTTGTTTACAGCAGTTCTATGCAAAAACTGTTTGGCTACCCATGGTTTTGTGCAATGCTCCCAAAAAATTTCAAGACCACTCTTATATAGAAAGGGATACTATTTTTGTTACTTGACCAAGGATAAACTAGTGAAGTTCAGATATTTAAATAGTGATGAAGGAGACTTGCTAAAAAGAAATAACAAATGAATTACTGAATATAACGGGCGTCACTAAAAAAACTGATATCTTATTTATCCGATGTGGGGTCTGGAACCCACATGTGAACTGCTTACACAAGTTAATTTAGCAGAAAATTAAAACAAAAATGGCAATTTCCTAATCAAAATGTCCGTAAGAATGACAACACCACTCATCTCCTACATAATTTGGAGAACACCTCAGTTGTAAACATCTTGAATTTACAGCTTAGTGTGAGTCTTGTCTTGAGCATACACCAAAATTCTTTAGGCTCTTACAGTCAGGGGGGTTGACATTTCAGCTCCAATTGCCACCAACAAAATCAAAGTTACTATTGGTGTTCAAGTCAAAATCTATTGGACCTCCCTCAATTTTAACACCATTACCATTGTCTTTCCTCTCTTCTTGTCCTTCAAATATCCTGAAAACCTCGACATTACTCTTCTTATAACCATCGCTCATCCTCATTACATTTTCTTTGCCACCTTCACTCATGTTCTCCATGAAGCTCGACAGAGCTGTGTTGAAGTCGGTCAGCTGAGCTTTCGTTGCTTCCAGACTTCCCGAGCTGTTCATGTCCAGCGACAGGCTCGTTTGAGCTTTCTCCAAGATAGCGTGCAGGTACTTCCCTTGCGCTTCTATTCTCATTTGCAATTTCCTCTGCACCTGTTGTAACACAAAGACAGGTTTCCTCAGAATCACAACATCAATGGCCTTGCGCTTTTGCTTGGAGACTTAACATAAAAAAATAAAATGCACACCTCAAGTTGCTCCTGTAATCTTTTCTGCACTTCAATCTGACACTTCAATGCTTCATCTACCGGGGTTTCTCTTCTTCAAGAATGACAGCAATAGAATCAGTACTTGTGACAGCATATTCAAGGAAAAACAAACTTAACTTAAGCAAGTAATGAGAGGTGGTGGTTTTGGTGCACATGCATGCATGTGCCCAATTTCCATATTCAAAGAATCCAATAGATGTTCTGATGGCTAATGAATCCAAAGAACTCAATGCAGACAAAAGATTGCTATTTTATGACTTGATGGGGCTTGCTTTTCCTTGTATATCAATGAAGGGATTATAATATTATGCATCTGATTCTCATTACTTCAATTTCTGACAATAATATTGCAGATGCTTGATTCCCACTCTATGATTCGTGCACTTGAGACAATTCCCTTGTTTTCCGAGATGCTGTTATGTCCACCCAACTCGGTGAACCGTGAACTTCTCTTGTTTGCTTGCAACACAAACAACAAAGGCCAAAGCATGTGTGTGTGCATAGCAACATTTGAGATGTTAATAACATCCAAACTACTTGGATTTAAGATGTTAATTTGGGAACCTTGGATGATTCTGAATGGTTATTATCGTTGTTATTGGCAGGGAAAAAAGGGTCAGAAAAAATAGTTAAGAATTGTGAGATCTTACCCTTGTTGATTTCCACTGTTTGATAAATTGGGAGTAGAGCCCTGATTACTGAAATGAACATATGAACTCCCTGAATTCAAGATATATATAAGGTGTCAGAAAATCAAACAAGAAATGAAACCAATTGCTTGAATCACTGTTGAAAAGAAGCCGAAGGAACATATATATCGTAGAAGCTAACAAGGACTCACCACAGACACCGTTATCTAAATGTTTGTGTTGTTCTGTGGGGCTTTGTCTCCGTGCCTGCTGCCCAAGTCTGTACTTCTATACATCAACAACCAGAGACATGCCATTATTATACTCGCCATCCAAAATGACATATGTTTTAAAGTCTGATTCACCTAAAAGGCCCACGCTGATAGGTGGAGGCGAGAAAAAGGGCTGTGAAGTGATTGAGGAATGAATACCTGTAAATGGCTTTTCAAATGATACAAGGTCAACCCCTTCATGCCCATTAGCCTCAGAACTGACTTGGGAGTAGCTTCTGCAAACCAAACACATATTAAGATCAACTCAGAAACCAATCCACCTCACTAACTAAAATGTGTGTCACTTACTGTCAGGGCCACCAAGTTTAGTGACTGCACTCACAAACCGATCATGAAGATCAGCTGTCCACCTCAGTCTCGGCTTCGGGTCTCTGGTCATCATCACCCCATTCTCGTACCCAAAATTCCCTCCTCCCATAGGGTCGCCGCCACCAAACATGCTCTCCATTGAAAAACAAGGCCCTAAACTCCAGCTGATATTTATACTCCTCCTCAGGTCCCTTCTTTTTTCTTGAAAAGCAAATTCGAAATTCTCAAAGAAGCTTTAGCTTTTCTTCTTTCCCCTTTTAATCCCCAATTCTTTGTTTTCACTGCAGAAGAAGATCAAGGTCCAAAAGCAAAAGACAGAAACAAAAAAAAAAGCTGGTGAGAGAAAAAAGAGAGAGATGTGTACATAACAAGCCGCGTCCCCTCAAAGTGCAAGTGCAAGAGGGAATATTATATTAATAATAATGACAACAAATATGTTTATGTTAATGTTTTGTGTCTCTGTCTTGTTGTTCCTAACAACGTCCAAGAAACAAAAAACTGCTGCTAATCCCATTTTTTATAGCTAAAACCAGAGGAAAGCTCGGCGAGGAATCTGAGGCAACATGAATAGTAAACTAACAGCATCCATGAATACATGAACCTCATTCACATCTCCACCATCCATCTAAAATCAAGAAACAAACCGAGGGTGGATTGAGGGGAGGAGTGACATGTAGATGCCAGCATGGAATATTCGCCGGCAAAGGAGGGAATAGAATATAAGGGGAATCACGTGGCACACCCACTGGGTGGTGGCAAAGAGACGGTGGCGGACGGTGGTCCTAACAAGCAATGACACGTTTTGAAATCTCCGCGAGCGACGGAGGATTGTAGGTGACAGCAGAATATTCTCTTCCAGCTTAAGGCTTCAATCAAATGCATCCCTCTGCTTCCTATCTACTTTCCTTCCTCCAAGTCCTAATACTATTTTGTTTCTTCTTAGATTGAGCTTCCAATTAAACATGACTCACAGACTCAAATATGATCTAAGCTGCTTCAAACAAATGGTAAAATGTATGGTTGTGCATGGGCTGGTTCTAGACACCAGTCTGGATTTTATGCATTGGAAATTAACACATTCAACATATTGTATTCTGGATGTCATTTAATCACCGAAAGGCATCAAAAATCAAACAAGTGAATGATTGTAGTCATTTAGCAGCAAAAACAGTGCTATGATTTGTTTGTGTCAAGAATTCTGAAAAGTAATACAACATTAGAGCAAAAGAGGGCAGGTAAGAATGTCTTCCTCTGGGATCCCAGAAAATTTGCAGATTTCTAATGTTTTAGCCACAGAAATTTAACTTCTTCATGACCAATGCATAAGCCGCAGGGACAAGAGCTGGCTTTCTAAGTCTGCGCTTTGATTTCTTGGACTGCATTCAAACAAAAGCTTGTCAGTTTCATCCAACTAGCTGTTTCATGACAATATCCAGAAAAAATATGGAAGAAGTTTATTGTTTGCACATCACAGTATGAGAAACTTGCAAGAAGAAAAGCCAATCATACTTATGTTTCAGTTTAGACTCGAGTTTTACTTCAATTCTGAAGATGGTATAAATGATACAAGTCATTTTGAGATGCAGATTTGGTTAATCTGCTTCTTGAGTAAAATCAACCTAGTGTTTACCACTGTTTATGATAGAAAAAAGAGATACCAAGATCACCTTTACATTGGGTAAATCAATGATTAAGGGCTGATTTGTTCCTCGTGTACTAAGGAGCAATCTTCCTAGTAATTCAACATCCGCATTGTCTTCTAGGTTCTATTGTACTATTGATGGAAGAAACGTATCTTGCCAAGGAGTAGCAAGACAAAGGAATCACATGATATACATATTGGAACCCACCTTCACCCAAAAGGCTAGCCTAATTGGTCATAGGTCCACTGTGTATATTAACTCTTTTTTAACCTCATATTTATCCGATGCAGGGCATGGACTCACAATGTGGACAACTAACAGTTATCAGTAATATGATAATACTGTTTACAAAAATAAGAAAATAAAGTCAATCTTTTACAGAAACTCAAACTATGTAGCCAAATCTTGGAAACTTTATGGTGCACCAAATTTATAGGAACAGCATAGTACCCTCCTAATGCATTTGTTTAAATAAATTAACTCTTGTAAATCCCCTCAAAGCTTTGACTAACCATGACCACCTGTTTTCTTAATTGTGGGAATGTTCATCGAGGCATAATAAACTCAAATTTGTGGCAAGTTTTCATGTAAATATAAAATTGATAAACTAAGGGAATAAGGAAAGAGTAAAGAGAAAAAAACTTTCAGATGGCAAGAGAATTGTTATGGTCCCGACTTCGGATCTCGTTATGGGTCCGTTGTAGTTGTTGAATGGCTTGCGGGACGATAACCAATGTTGTTTGGCGCGAGTAATGGTCGAACAATTGGGCTCATTAAGAGAGAGCTCCTACCTCGGGCTCGTTTAGAGAGAGCTCCTACCTCGGGCTCGTTTGGAGAGAGCTCCTACCTC
>JAYMTP010007783.1:0-10666 GCA_036897365.1 Geranium brycei | reverse complement strand
TTATTTTTGGTTGAAAATGATAAACGAGGAAACCTCACTCCTTTTCTAACAAAAAAATTCTTATCCTGCATTTGACGGAAACAGAAATAAAATTGTCAAATTCGTCATAAACTTACCTTATTGTCATTTCTGGTTCAATACGCCGAAAATCTCCGGATCCCACAACTACTGTATAATACATGGGTATGTGATTTAAAAATAAAATGTTTAATCTTATTTAAATTTTTTGGGGCACTGAAGTGAAATAGGTCAAAGAGTAGGTTCACAATCACATCACATGGGGGTTAACTCATGCAATCATCACGTTTAAAGAGGCAATAGACAATTTTCAAAAGAATGGCACATGCGACTTAGGAATCTAATCAACTAAATATGTATTAAACAATGATTAAGAGCAAATTAAGCTCATAATAATGCCATAGTGGTAGGTAATTTTTCTGTTTGTTTCTCCTATTCTTCTCCCACCACAAAACGTTGAGATCCAGCCGCCAATTTCCCCAATATCATATTCGACAATGAAAACCCTAAAAATTTCTCTCATTTTCCTTTTATAATTTAAAGGATAAAAAAAAGGTTGTGCATTTTTAGGCAACCTTATGTAAATTTCCACGCTTAAATGGAAGCTTCTTGTGTGTTTCCACAAAGCAAAAAAAATGAAGAACTGTAGAAAGAGAGGTATAGAGGCATGGCGCTTTGGGCATGTGCCTATCATGATGATTGATGAAAAGCATCACATATTCTTGTGCATTCTAGGGTTTAAAAAGGCACTAAGTATTAGTAGACTTGATAGAAATTTTAGAGTTTAATCATAAGTCAATAAGAGATCAACAGAATTTGAATTTCTCTTACAAAATTTTTAGAGTTTAATCAGAAGTCAGTAAGAGATCAATTGCATTTGAATTTATCTATATTTTAACTTTTATTAAATATTTTATTATATATACACAATTATAATATGAATCATAATATATATAAGTAGTTAGAATATAAAAATACAAATTTAGTATTTGTGACATTCATGTCCATAAAAAGTATAAAAATACCCACAAAAGTATCATAACTTATTTCAATTTATGGCATTTTATATTATTACTTTCAAAAAAAATAACTTTAGTACACCTTAGACATGCCTAAATCTAACTAGACAACTTGATCCGTCCGACTAAGTAAAATCGGATTAGTATTCTAAAATTCGCCATCTAAAAACCTGCCTAGCCCAATTTTTAAAACATTGAATACATACCACATACCTGAATGCATGAAGGGATGGCATGTCTTTTCATTCAATAATAACAATTCATAATCCAAGGCCATCAAAAACTTGCAAGCTAGCTACATGTAGATTGTAGAGTTTCATATATATTCTAGGTATGAAGTTCAATTTCAATGAAACAAACAAAATAGGGGTGAGAGGGCAGAGACAAATTAAATAGGACCAAGTGCACCATAAATAGTGAAACAGACAAACCACAAAAAAGAGCAGCAAAATCCCATTTCCTATTGCTATCGTTACTGGCAAATTCAGGCGACAATGTCCGCATCTCTATCAGGGACCACCATGTTCTTGCATTTTTTAATTTAATTCCCAATCTCATCAATGTCACACAATAACCCACAAAACTAATCAATTTTAGAGCACGATTAAAACAAAAATAATATCATTTCGTTAAAATAAACCAACTAAAACCATCCCCATTTCCACCGAGCAAAACCCATAAACCAACCACCAAGTTGAAGCCTAATTGACAAATTTCTCCTTCCCTAATTCTCTTATTTACAGCACTCTCACCATAGTGAAGCAATTAGGAATTAGCAATCACATGACAGTGCACGCGTTCACGTTTTCGTCACTGAAGATTTGCGGGTGCGGAACCGGGTAAGCGTACCCGTACCCGTCCTGTGGATACGGATTCGGGTACGGAGCGTCCACCGGAAAGTAGCCTAAACCAGGCGCGACCAGATACTCCATTTTGATTACCTCCAGCTTCTGGGCGTCGCCGCCATTGCCTCCCTTTTTGCCTCCTCCTTCCTTGTCCTTTTCCTTGTCGTCCTTGTCCTTCTTCGGCGGCACGATCTCCACGGCTCGCTTCAGGTTCTTCTTCAAGGTCTCCACCAGTGCCTTGGCGTCCATGGTTCCTTTCACCGTCACCAGATCCTTCTCCTTGTCGATGCTCTTCTCATGAATACCTGCAATATGCACAATCACAAATCATTAATAAATCAGATCATATCATATCAGATCGCATTGTGAGATGGATTTAGATTGTTGAGACTTACCATCGGTTTTGCCCAGAATTTTGATGATCTTGTCGATGCAGCCCTGGCAGTGAAGCGAGAGCTTCAGGACCGCCGTGGTCACCGGAGGCTGAAACGAGATTAACAATATTAAGTACCGGAGATTAATTTAATTTTCGATAAAAGCACGTTGCTAATCTGAAATTTGGAAGCGAGTACCTCTTTCTGATTCTGTTTCTTCTCCTCTTGCTTCTTCTCCTCCGATTTTCCTTTGTCGTCCTTCTTCGGCTGCGGAGAGACGAGATCGATCTTCTTCTTCGTCTTCTCGGCCAGCTTGTCCCGGATCTTCACCGGATCTACCTTCCCGGTGACGGTCAGCTTGCTCGCCTCCCACTCTGTTTTCACGCAGTCCACGCCTGTTCTCAAACAACACACAGTCAGATTCAGAAAATTGAAAGAAAAAAAACAAACAATATCAAATCAAATACACAGTCACTACCTTCCAAGCTCTTGACGAACTTGACGATCTTGGAGGCGCAGCCGCCGCAATGCATCTCAACTTTCAGAACCACCGTGAGGGAATCCTTGTCTCCGCCGTCCTTCTTCTTCTTCTCGGACTCGTTGTTGTTGTTGTGCTTCTGCAACAGAAAACCAAAGAACGACATTACTAATCAACAGAGAAGCGAGACCGGTCAAAGACAGGGAAGAGCAAATATAGAAGAGGCTCACTCACCTCGCCCATGGCGCTTCGAGCTTTCAATTCTGCGCAGAGAGACACGGAAATAGAAACGCCAACAGTGGGTTAAATAATGAGTGAAAAGACCGGTGCTGGGATTTGAAATTGTTGTTTATTAAATGTGTGAGGACGGAGGGGTACTCGTATTTATAGAGGAAGGTGAGGGTGGGTGTGGACGCTTAAATGACGATCGTGATCGGTGATGAGATATGATCAACGGTCAGAAACCAATGGTGGGATCGAACCGGAGGGATGAGTGAGAAATTGCGTGGTAACGGCCAGGCAGGTGCGGTGCGGTTCGGTTAGTGCGCGTGTACGGAGGAGGTGTGGTTTGTTTTGTCAGTTAGTGGTCACGAAACAGCACGCACTGCACGGCACAGCACAGCACAAAAGGAGTGAGTGAGTGGAGGTGGAGGTGGTGCTAGTACTGTTACTAGGGCACCACTCGCTGAACCGTACGTGTTTCCTCTCTCCCGTAATAAATGTGCCTCTGTACATGTTTTGCAAAAATCTTACTTATGGACCAACATGAGCTACATGGCCTATTTTGGGCACGTAGAGCAATTTCATTATTGTTTTGTGTCTAACCTATGTGTAGTGTGTCCATTCATGTAAGAAATCAATATCCGTTGCTTTTGAATGAACACGCCAATACCAGCTAAAACGTGGATTGGTGCACGTACGCTTCGTCGCGGCCTTCCTTCATGGCTGGTGTGGTTATGGGCCCAGTTGGGCCTGTCGATATGGGATCAAACCCATGCGGCCCATTATGTCAAAAGTTATTGGGCCAGGTTGATCTAAAGGACTTTTGTGCTTATCTTATAATCTGTAAATAGGTGGCTTCATCCACATTTGCACCTGCAGACCTCATCAGGACATGAGAATCTTCAGAACCGCTAAAGACGCGTCACGTATAGTGTGTGCTGATGTGGTAGTGGAGGACAAGTGGCGCAGCCGTCCGGAAGAATTTTTCAGTTGCTTTGGATTCTCACCGCCAGTTTCAAATGCCGTCAATCCGCTAGAATTTAGAAGCTCGTCTCCGGAATCTCGCCCACGCGCCGCCTCAGCTTCCGATGTAGATATGCGTTTTTTCAGCCACTTTGGGTTCTCACCGTCGGTTCCATCAGCTTCATACATTGCCCATCTGCCAAACACCAGGACCTCGTCGCCAGAATCTCGCTCACGTGCCGCCGCCGAACTCCACCACAATCCACATGGCCTCTTTGTTACAGCACTCCCCCGAAAAGTTAACACTTCCTCTCTGAGTTACAGTATGGAACTCGGTCTCCTTACCACATGACGCTTCTACGTTGATTCTCATAGTTCTCACGTCTTTTGTAGTTCTCAATGGAGTACAACCTCATGCTATATATATATCTTCTCTCATTGGTTGTCATATATGTTATTCTTTTTTATCTATACTACACAATACACATTGTGCATTTATTTCAAAACCTTTTCGGATCTTTAATATTTGCTTTCTTGTTACACTTTCAAGTACCATCAGAATAATGGTACACTTTTTACTTTAGGACACCTTTTTTTTTAAATGTTAAATGATCTTTTATTCTGGGAAGTTTCTTGTTATTTTGCTTGGTTGGTTCTGCTTTTCTGGGGGTTTTTCCTTTGTTCTTACTTAATGCTATTGCACTTTTCTTTTTTCGAGCAATGATACTCTTGGACTTTTCTTCTATAGTTCAATAATACTCTAGGCTTGCCAAAAAAAATTGAAGGCGCTGGAAGTGATTTACTTATTCTTTCTAATCAATGATTGCATTTAAGTGTAATAAATAACAGAGAAATAAAAACGAGAAGGCGCTACAAATGATATACCAACGAGCTATTTTCTTCTTCTTTCTAATCAATGATTACAATTAAGTGTAATAAATAATAGGAGAACATAGTTTTGGGACCAACAAGCGAGTCATTAAAGTTTACCTTTATTTTAATAACTACCATCATTGTTTTGGTTCATGGCATTGAAACCAGCGGCGTAAGTAGAGTTGGAAGGAGAGCTCAAGTTCAGATTCATGGCGTTGGAGGCAATGCACGATTTGCGTCCGTCCTGGATTGTGCTATGTTTTGTGGTGTGGTCTATGTGGGAGTGGTGATCCACCAAGGACCTGAGAATGATCTGGTCCGTACGGGGTTTCGCGCCTCTTTGCACTAGTAACGTGCCTTGCAGCAACCCCTGTAACGATTTTGGGGCTACGGGAAGGGATCTCACACCCCCCTCTCCCTTGGGGAGGGGGGGCATGGCGATCCGGAGGCTCAGTTTGGTCCGGTGTCCATGTTGGTCGGCGGTTACCTTCTAAGTGTTGGCGCTTTGCGCGAGTTGTGGTGTTTGTTTTTACTCACTCCTTAGCCTCTGAACAAGTTTCGAGTCCCGTTTTGTTGATCTGAGGGTTTTTTCGTTGTTAGTGATTTTTGTTGTTGTGAAGTTTGTTTAGTGTTGTTGGTGTTTTTGGTGGTCGGTTTATTTTTTACATGGTTTGCTGGAGTTGTCTAGTGGGATTGAGTGTCTTAAGGTTACTTCGTTACCATTTCTTTGTAAACTGTACACACCGATGCTGGTTGTTCAGGTGAGGGTTTGTCCCTCCCGTTTTTGTTGATCAATGATGGGGTATGCTTTAAAAAAAAAGTGTACCTCTTTACCACCATCAACTATTTTCTAGTTGAAAAAGGTCCTTAACACCATTAAAATGAAAGTGAATACTCAAATTTACCCTAAAACATTTAAGAAAATATATTTTCAATACATTGTTTCTTCCTCTTGTGAACCCTAAATTAAATCATCTTCTTAGCGCGGCGTGATTGTTATAGGAGCATAAGAGAACCTTGGTGACGGGATCTAAGGATCTCGATGAAGACGACAGCTATAATTTTGTATGGAGCAAGCTAGTGACACAGCGGTGACAAGTTGAAAATTCAACCGCAAAATCTAATCAAACAAAACAAATCGGTGATGAGCAACTTGCTGAATAGTAGATGATCCGACTAATAGATAATGTTTCTTGATTGTTGAAAATTAACTTAGTCTAATCTAATATGTTGGAATATCGCTAATTTTAATTTCACCAAGGTTGGACGATGGGGAAATGCTGGTTAATTTGAAGACAATAGCAACCTACATAGAGGGAGGATGTTACAAATCAAATTGATTCTTTTCGGTTCGGTTATTTTTTAGCTTAGTTCAGATCAATTTGGTTTGGTTATTTTTGAACACCCCTTACACCATATAGATTATGTTCTTACATGGCAAAACGTCTTGTTTATAGTATTCTATCACTTATAAAATGGAAAAGGTCTTGATGCTTTCTCTTGTAAATAGATTGGCTATGACATTATCATACACATGATACCCAACAATGTTGCAAACACAAATGTGCCCACTTTTTATTCTGCAGCTGAACAAAACCAGCAACCCTATTGAATTGGATTCACAAACTATTTAAATCTTAAATCTCACAACTTTGCTCTTACTTTCTCAATCAGTTCTCTTCTAAGTATTTTTCCTGAAACTGACTTTGGCACGCTACTCACAAATGTTACCCTCCGCAGTCTTTTGAAAGGTGCCACCTGAAAACAACAACATTACAGCAACATTAACTTCAAAGAAGAGCAAATACTAATATACTAACATGCTATTTCCTTTTTCTTACCAGTTCTGCAATAAACTTCTGAATGTCCACTTCGGTGAGTGAGCTATTTGGCGACCGAACAACATATGCAATTGGAACCTCGCCTGCTTCAGCATCAGGGAATCTACATAGAGAAGACGGCTCAGTTTTAATGGTTTGCCAATTTACATAGCAATAAAGATTGCTGTGCAAACAACTTACGGAATGACAACAGCATCGAATATTTCAGGGTGAGAGACAAGAAGCCCTTCTAGCTCTGCTGGAGCTACCTGATGATGACAACAGAGAAATTTCAACATTTTCAGATTATTGGATGACAACTTTGAATGATGCTTATCCATTCTTCACGAATAACCAGAAACTTCATGTATAGCAATGGGACTAAGAATCAATCAGAAAAGCCTAAAATATATGGTGGGAAACCCACATGGACAAATACTAAAAAGAAGAGATATAAATTGGAAACCCAGTAGGTTCTTTACAAAACTCATTTGCTTAACAATCCCCAGTATAAGGCATATATTGCATAGTTGGGCAAACCTGCCAACGAAGAAAATAACCCAACATAATACTAAGATTTTATGCTTGATGTAGGTCACCTGATATCCTTTGTACTTGATGAGCTCTTTGATCCGGTCAACAACAAAGAGTTGTCCATCCCCGTCAATGTATCCAAGATCTCCTGTATGGACCCAACCTTTCTTATCTATAGTCAGTTTGGTAGCCTGTGGATTGTTAAAGTAGCCTGAAAATGAATTTATCAAGGTGCTGTTAGTATGACCTAACTAGAAGTAATTGAAAAACGTCTGAAGGGCGCTTCTGAATATAGAGTTGAAAAACAATTTCAACAACAAAATGGTCAGCAGTACTACCTACTAATCGACAAAGAAACTTCAACAGTAGAATCTAATCAAGAGAATTGACCACATAGCAACTATATTCTTATAATGTAACTATCTTCTGTATACAATTGCAAGAAAGGCTTAATCTTTGACAAATGAGGGGTAACTCCAAGAAGCCCATAGTCATTGAGATGTTCATGGTCGTTGACCATCTGGTTATGGAGAGGTGAGGTGATATAGTTTTACGTAGGGATTCTACATTTGTTATAGCACTGTAACATGAATAACTTCATGATTGATAAGTCTGCTCAAAATGTGGAGAAGAAGACTACACAACTTAGGGGATTGGGTTACACTGATTCAAGGAAACTGACTAAAAATAAACTAAATAAAAAATGCACTCTTCTTAAGAGTGTTGTTTGAAAGTCATATATAGCATCTAGCTTACAGGTAACTTTCTTTTCAAGTAATAGTTTGATGTTAAAAGGGTATCCCTGTTTACCAAAATCAGGCATCAAAATAATCAAAACCAACACACCATGTGTTGTATAGTTTGGAATAGAAACGGCCGTGTTTTAGAGCATGAGAGGTCATGACGGTAGTTTGCAGTTTGTTGACCTTACAATCACAGTCATGGTGCTAAGGTAAGTGATATATGCATTTCGACAAAACATGCCACATCAAACTGTTGGTTCACTATGATTTTTTAACTCGAGCTATACAGATTCACTTCAAGTTTCTTCACTATTAATCTAACCACAAAGATACTAAGTTTTTTATCAACCACAAAGATAATAAGTTACTGAATGAATCAGTTACCTTGCATCATATTAGGCCCCCGAACCCATATCTCCCCCAACTGACCAGGAGGCAGCGGTTTCAGCGTGTCTACACTGACTATTTGAGCTTCAACATGTGGCGCAAGTATTCCAGCCGAACCACTATGGCGCAAACCTCCAAGAGTATTTTCTATTGAAACAATCCCGCAGGTTTCTGTCATACCATACCCCTGAAATCAAAGATAAATTTTTAAATACAAACACAGCTTCTACATTACAAGCTAGTCAACAAAATACACGAAAAGAAACAATCTGATCCTCTATGAAAGAAATCACCAAATTGTTGATTATACATAAATGAAAAGAAAAAAAGCACTATCCCATGTCCAAGTGTTAGTAATTTGTAAGACCCACCAGCTTAAATGTTCACTACCACACCACACACACTAAGACTGGTTTAGATAAAAATCCATACTTCAAGTTCAAGCGACCTCTCAAGTACCTGGACAACAACAGCCTGAGGGAAATTCTTGGCGCAATCCACCATCAATTCCTTCCCGAGAGGCGCGGCGCCGGAACCAATCTGCTTCAACGAAGAAAGATTATACTTCTTCACCACACTCTGCTTCGCCAGCGCCAGTATGATCGGGGGCACCACCCACAGATGGGTCACAGAATATCTCTGCACCGTCTTCAAGATCATCTCCAGATCAAACTTGGCCAAGGACACCACAGCATTTCCCCTCTGCAGCTGCGAGTAGAGGATGATGGAGAGCCCAAACACATGAAACATCGGCAACACGCACAAGAACACATTGTGAATCTCCCCGGCCAAGTCCTGGTCCGACGCGACCATCATCGACGCCGCAATGAAGTTCCCGTGAGTCAGAACCACCCCCTTGCTCGTCCCCGTCGTGCCAGAGGAGTAAAGCAGCGCCGCCGTGTCGCTCTGCTTCACGCCCACCGCCGGAAAATCCGACACCGACCCAGCAAGCCCAATCAGCTCAGAAAAGCTCAGGCTCCTCGAATCGGTCCGATTCGAAGAATCGGACGAACCCAGAAACACGGCGGGGAGATTGAACTCCTTCACCTTGTCCCAGAGCTCTGGGACGGTGACGACGAGCTTCGGGTTCGAATCCTTCACCTGCTTCGAGATCTCGTGAACCGTGTAAACCGGATTGACGGTGGTGGCGATTGCGCCGACGGCGACGACGCCGAGGAAGCAAATGGGGAACTGAATCGAATTGGGGGCGAAGATGAGGACGACGTCGTTTTTGGCGACCCCGAGGCGGAGCAGACCGTGAGCGACCTTGGCGACGGTGGTTTTGAGGTCGGAGAAGGAGAGGGTTTCGGAGGAGTCGACGTCGATGAGGGCAGTTTTGTGGGGATAGGAAGAGGAGTTTCTGAAGAGGAATTGGGTCATCGATAGGTTTGGGTCTCTGGGAAGAGACAGAGTTGGCCGGAGCGACCTGTAAACGCCGTCGCGGCCATAACCAGATTTCTCCATTTTTTGGACTGAGTGATAGCAGCGAAATGTTTTTTTCTGTACAAATGTTTGGTTCAATTCGTGTATTTATGATTTTGAATGATTGATACAGAAATGGAAAAATAAGTGTTCGATTTTGACATGATTTTATCTCATACTCTAAGGAATGTAGATAATGTCAAACCTTGAGTAATGCTCGCCTATGGTACATAAAAATATATCATATTCTATAATTAATCACAATTTGGCCAATTAATTATTGAGTCAATTGATTAAAAACACGTTATTTTAAAATATTTACTGTGTTTAAAATATTTAAAGCACATGCACTTTTCAACAAGGATGACAAAAGAATCAAAATTCGACCAATATTTTGATCTGATCGGAATGTATATATCTGAAAGTGAATGGATATGAATACATATATTTTTGCGGGTAATTTATCGGATACGGATCAGGTAAGGATGCAAATATATCCTACCCTTCTCGTACCCGATGCATTTAAATAATAATAATCTAATAAAAAAATAAAAATTATAACTATTGAGATTTAATTTTGTGGAACGTATTTGAAAACTTTGCTGGATTATGAATTTTATTGTGTTTGTAAACTGAACTTTATTATGTTTGAAAGTATGAGTTGTAAAGTTTATTATGTTTAGGAGGGTGAATTGTGAACTTCATTATTTTTAGTAATTTAAATTGAAAATTTTATTGTGTTTCATAAGTTTTATGAAAGATTTTATCTTGTTTTTGAATTTCCTTGTATTTTATTTTCTGATTAATTTTATATTTAGTTTTGTGTACGAAGATATGAATATGAAAAGTTATTTACATCTACTGGGTATTGAACGGATTGAATACATGATAAATGAATGAATAATTAAGTGGATATAAATATTCATTTAAGTGAGCGGATATAAATACGAATATGATCATATCCGCTT
>JAYMTP010007782.1:0-10666 GCA_036897365.1 Geranium brycei | reverse complement strand
TAATGTCCCTCCAATGGAACAATGTAAATATTACACAAACTTTCAATCTATGGAGTTTCGATCCGGGGAGGCGGCGAAGCGGAAGCCATGGGCGGCAGAGCGGAGCGGAGGGCATGGACTTCGATCTGTGGAGCTTCGGTCCGGAGAAGTGGCGGAACGGAGGCCATAGACTTCGATATGTGAAGGTTCGATCCGAGGAGGCAGCGGAGAGGAGGCCATGGGCGACAGAGCGGAGGCCATGGACTTCGATCTGGGGAGGCGACAGAACTAAGGTCATGGACTTCAATCTAAGGAGCTTCGATGCGGGGAGGTGGCAGAGCAGAGACCATGAATAGCGGAGCGAGGAGAGATGCATGGCGGAGGAGCGGTGCGGTGGCGAGATATGCAACGCAGAGGATTCTCTTTCTTCGAAGAAGACGATTATGAATTTTAGTTTGGGGAATGAAATGGGTATTAAAGCGATTTAGGGTTGTGATGGGTGAATGGAATGACGATGTTGCCTTTTGATTTAATTAATTCATGGAATTAGTGGAGAATCTGAACAATTTATTATTTATATCCAACGGATGTAAGATATTTTTATATTTGTATCTAAGGGACCATTTGTCAAGGAGTGCATCCCTATTGTCAGTTGGATACCTTTTGAATCGACTGTTTTTCAGGTGGATATACTTAAAAAAATTGTCAAGGCGGATACCTAATAATTGCATTTTTTTCACTTAGCACTTTTCCGTCTATTTCCGTTAGACTTTAACATTTTTAACATGTAAAATGATTAAAATACACTTATGAGATAATCTGATTTTTAAAATTAGATTGTAAATACTTAAACGCCCTAAGTTATACATCTAATTTTCATATATGTGACACTCTCGTCCATTTCTCTCTCTCAAATCTTATTCTCTCTTGATTCTACTTTTGTTTTAAATCTTGACCTCCCATTTTTCTTTTGAATTATAATTTTTGGGCACAAATCTGGAGCTTCATTTGCTTTTTCATTTGATGTCAAAATGAACTCAGCCTCCCATTTTTCATCTGGAGCTTCAACTTTTATGCACTATTCTTATAAAAACAAAATAAAATTCATGGATCGAGCTGCTCATCAAACCCATAAAGCTCTTCGAAAAAGCCCTAATCTTAGCAGCCAATTTTGAGACGAAGGAGCTCTTATTTTTCCCCAATTGCTGGTTCCCTGGGAACATTGAATTTCCTGTCGTGCGCGAATCTGTTGATAATGGCGGGTCGGTGGAGAATGTACTTGATGCTCTGGACTTACTGAAGGCCTCTTCGGAGGAGGAGGAGATGGGGTCGTCGTTGATGACATGGTGTTTGAAAGGGATCTGAGACATGGGGCGGGTGGAGATGGGGAAGGGGCCGAGGTCGAGGGACTCTGTGAGGGTGAAGAAGGGCCAGGCGGTGGCGCTTGTAGAGCTTTTCGATCTTGTGGTGGCACTGACTGGAGGTCTTCGAGGGTCATACCCGCACCGGACGACCACTGTAACAACGACCTCCTCCTACTGCACAGACTTGAGCGGCCCTCGCTTCAGTGAGTACCATTTCTCCTGGTAGGCTTGGATCAGGTGAACAGTATCCTGGTGGCTCCAAGGGATGGGTTGGGGCTTCTTCGCGGTGGCTGACTGAGAGGGCGGCGGGTCTGATGCTGCTGGTAATTGTGGTTGCGGTGGCGACGGTGTGGCATGGATCTTCTCGGAGACGATGTGAGGGCGACGGTGTGACCACTCTCATCAAAATAAAATGATAATTCAAAACAAAAATGAGAGGTCAAGTTCTAAAACAAAAGTATAATCAATAGATAGAAAGAATGAGAAGGAGAGAGAGAAGAAGACGAGACTGACACATATTTGAGAATTAGAAGTATAAGTGAGTTTTTTTTAATTTTTTCAAATTAATTTTAAAAATAACTTATATAGATATTTTAGTTATTTTATATATCAAAAATGTTAAAATTTAAGGAAAACTGACAGAAAAATGCTAGTGGAAAAAAAGTAATTCTTAAGTATTCGTCTTGACAAAAATATTATAAGTGCATTCATCCGACAAATTTTTTAAGGATAATTATAAATCAGTATACTTGTTCAAAACTCATTCAAGGATTACTGTATTCATACTTAAGTTGGGCAAAGTGGTTAAGATTTTATACTAATATATATGAGGTCTTGATTCAAATCTTGGTACGTGATAAATGTGAAAAGTCTACTTTACCTTCCCTTAAATAATGAAGTAACCTTAGGCTCCGAGGGAAATAACATTCCGTCTTCTTCTTCAAACTCCTCCCACACACCACCATCACTCTTTTCAATTTTTTTCTCTCTTTGAAACTCCAAACACAAATCATGACCCACAAACTTTCTCATGCCCAGAATCTCAACAAAATTTCCCATGATTGAATAAAATTTCTCACGCCCAGCCTCCTCCGCGCTTTCTCCTGTAGACCCAGTTCGGACCAAAGACCGAGTTCCTCGAAAGACTGGTTCGAGGAGGTCCGCTAGGGTTGGGCTCAAGGAGAGGACCGAGAAGCTCAAGAGGAACTGGTTAACGTCTCTCTCGTGCCCTCTTCCGGAACCAATCGACGCCTCAGATGAGAATGAGGGTATTGAAGGTGAGCTCATCAGCGTAAGTGCCGCTGAGGATTGGGAATGGGTTATAGATGTGTCCGGTGCTTTGTCGATCGTCAAGAGTGACGAGTTGTCGTGGTGCCTCAGCTATTGAGATTGAATCATTTAGAGAAACTGTAGTTGGGTATTGTTCAATTTTGATTTTTTTTTTATCTGGGTATTGGATAAAAATTTCTGTTGTGTATCTGCAATTTAGAAATTTGTAGTTGGGTATATGTTTCATTGTTCTGATAATGGTTTGAAAATGTGGTGCTTCAGCTATTGAGATTGAATCATTTAGAGACTGTAGTTGGGTTTAGAAATTTCAGTTAGGTATGTGGTTCTTTCTTCATATAATGATTAAATTTTTTCTAAAATGTAGTACAAATGTAACATTGTTAGTTGGAAGAGTAGTTCTATGGTAAGGAGCTTGACTGCCATTTTGATAGATGCAGTTTAGTGTTTGGTGACTGACTTATTTGGTTCAAATAAACCCCTTTTATGTTCTGGTTTTGAATGGTTCAAATAATAGTGAACCCCTATTAATGTTATCCATGATTAACCTTAACATGCCACTAAAGTCTGTGTAAATTATAAATATCTTCACCTCCACTATGTTGCAGGCATTTGATTCCCCTCACTTGCAAGTAATGGTTGGTAAAGGGTCTCGGAAATGCTTAGACGCCAATTATATTGTTCAGTCGCCTAACAGCCTTAATGCTCCAGTTGGTATGATTAGTTCTACTTGTACTCTTCTTTTGACTTTTTTTGGCTGGTTGATCGTCATGTTTTTCAGTTCATATCATTTGTTTGTAAATCAATATCTCATTCGGGTAATGGGATAGACATAGCTTGTTTTATTTTTCTTTCAACAGTTATAATTGATTGAACATTTCTTCCATCAGGCACTACTGCATATGTAGAGCAATCAATCCCTTTCCAAAAGATGGGAAACATGTCACTGCAACCTCCCTCAACAGACGATTTTGATTTTGCATTGCTGTTTTCTTTATTCAGTGACTATCATATGTTTGCTGTTAACTGCTGAGTGTTTCTTTATGAATGAAGGGCTGGTGGAGTGGAGGATTTAATTGTGGATTGGATTATGGATCGGTGTCTTAGTTGCCTCATGATTATCTGTTGTTTCGGTACCATCTTTTACATGGAAGAGGAAATGTAAGCTCTGTGGAAGTAGCTCTCCAAAGGTCAGTTTGGTGCTTATTCAGTTTGAATTGTTTAATTTTTTGTTTCAGAAAAAAAAAATACTAGTATGATCTTTGGCCATACTAAAAAGTTTTTGACCCTTTCATTTTACTAGGCTCGAGAAGTCTGGTAAGCAGCTATTTTTTGAATTCCAAATACCTTGTGAGTCATGGTAAAAACTAGATAATTCTAACCCTTTGATAATTCAAAACATTTGCCGATAAAAAAAGTCTTCAAAACATTCTATAGAAATTGACAGAAACAATTTGCGAACTCACGAGTTACTCTAGTTATTTAATATATTGATCTATATTCCATGATCTCCTTGAAGTTACTTTTCTTGTATAACTTCCTGAACAAAAACTATAACGGAAATTGTTTGGTAGAAGTTTGATTGTTAGTTGCGCTGACATGACACTGAAAAATAAACATAAATTAAAACGTCGACCCACTCATTGCTGACGTGCCACAAATATGGTCTGAGTGTGTATTATTTTTATGTCGTGTAAGAATTTTAAAGCAACCTTTCAAAATGATTTGGATGCCACATCAGTATTGAGTATCTGTTTAACTATTTGTTAGGTCCATGTCAGCACTTTTTACGGTCAAAATGATGAAGATTGACGACAAGGACCATTTTGGTCGATTTCTTGATAGGTTGATGGCATGTTATTAGGTTAGGGACCGAATAGTAGTCGAAGAAATTAAATCTGAAGTTCATGCTTTTATCCCATTGCCAGCTTATGAAAGGCAGTATATAAGCTGATATTTGAAAGCATCGTTAGCTTTTATCCCAAAATATTTTGCTCTAAACTCCCTTAAACTTTGCAAAGAACAGCCTAGCAGCTGATGTTTGGTGATATCATGAAAGACTAGAGTGTATATGTATATTAAAGTTGATATAATGGGTCTAGACATCGAAGGAAGGAGGCAAAAACACAAATATGGTTGAAAATGTTAATGCAGATGAGTATTTCTAAATTCTAATTAAGTAGTTAACTATATAAAAGGAGTAAGAAAATTGTATTCGTGGCTGGTTTCTTTTTCGTTTCTACCGAGTTTCAAGGCACTCTTTTTTGTAGAATGGGCCAATCTGCATCAATGTTTGGCTTGTACTGTTCGCTCTCTATATAACCAGAAAATATAGAATTTATCGCAAACCTCGAATTCGTTCTCAAGACGCAGAAACCAGAGTCAGAGCACAAATCTGGGCAACATGGCGCTGGGCGCTGGTTCTTTCTTTCTCCTCTTCTTCAGTGTTCGTTTTCCAGAAACATCCCATAAGTATTGTCCTTTCTTCTTGGGTTTGGGTTCTTTTTCTTCAATTTTCACAAAAAAAGGTAAAAGAAGGAGCTTTGGTGTTCCTGCCGCCATTGACAACCTTATTGAGTCCCATCATGTTCTGAAACCTATTTACAGAGAAATGGCACACACATTGAGTAAAAAACTCAATTAGGAGAGAACCCATTTGGCGAAAGAACCAGAAAATTTTACAGACTTGTCTAATCGGTTGTGTCTTGTATCAGGTACAGAATCATGGGCACTGCTCCGGCGCAAATTCCGACCAGCTTTGGTCACGAGCTCAGGGCTTGTCTTCGCTGTCGCCTCGTCAAAACCTATGATCAGGTTCTCTCTCTCTCTCTCTCTCTCTCTCTATTCTCAATTTTCTAGGGTTTGTGTTGGCTTGAATTAGGGTTTATGGTTATCTTGAGTGTATCATGATTTGTCGTAAATATGGGTCTTTCGTTTGGTGCTATTGCAGTTTAGGGAATCAGGCTGTGAGAATTGCCCCTTCTTACAGATGGATGGAGATCAAGAACTTGTTGCTGAGTCCACTACCCCTAATTTCAATGGGTATGTTCTATTATGTGCATAACCTCTTGTTTTGGGAATACCTATTTTATATTTTCTGTTGAACTTTGAACCATAGATTGCTACATCTCTTGATATGTAATGTAATGAACACAACTTTGGGGACTTGGCTGTCGATGCGTGGTTGTTTTGATGAGATTGGTGAGTTTTGAGACCTTAAAAATTTAAGATTAGGTAGAAGGACTTAAAAATTTGAGTTCAATGTTGTATTGTGTTCGACTATCTTGATTTTTTGAAATTTAATGCTTTATTTTTCTTGTTACTACACAGGATATTTACGGTGATGGATCCAAGCAGGAGTTGGGCTGCACGATGGCTGCGAATTGGTATGTTGAGCAGTCTTGTTGCATGCATATTATTTCATATGATCTTTTCTTTATGTTTTTGTTATTTGGACCTTCAGGAGTTCTTCATTTGATTAGAATATGCCTTATTTACTGCTCATTTTCTGTTTTTTTTTTTCACGTAAAAGACTATAAGAGATAATTGAGTTCCTTGCTGATTCAGAAAGTTAACAATGACTAGTTTGGTTCTCAAATTGAGGCCTCAAGTCGCTTATATTTCTCTAACATTTACACTTTCGCATCAAAGATCCTGGCATGCAACTGGTCAACTGCTTGGAAACTGTAGACCCCTATGTGAAATTTGAGCCTTCATCTGAAAGATATATTACATTGAATACATATTCTAGCAAGCTGCCATGCAAAGTTTGAAGCTTATGTTTTGCTGTATCTTGCTTTGCATTAAGCCTTTTAAACATTTAATGATTTCATCCCAAAGAATTAGTTGCAGTCTTGTATTATGCTGCCAACAAGGTATGGAAATAAGACTGGAAAATATTAACACAATTTGTGTTCTAATACAATAGAAGATATTCCAGCACACGAAGAAAAAAAGATATGAACTAAAAAGATATGAACTTAAAAAGACTGATATGCCCTTTAAATAATTGTACACTTTGTTATTTAATGGAGGGTATAATGGTAATTTCATATTTATCAAATAATTACCCACAAATTATACTGTGAGGGTATTTTGGACTTTTTTCACACCAATTCTGTTATATTTAACGGTGGTTACCTTAATTGTAACTTAAAAGTTGTTGGGGTATCGACAAAAAAGTTTCAAACTTGGGGTACTGAATTCGAAATGAGGCAAAGTTAGGGTACTGACATGGAATTACCCCTAGAAGATATTCCAGCACACGAAGAAAAAAAGATATGAACTAAAAAAAAGGGAGGTTGTTTACAGTTTTGTTAAATTAAGAACACATACATTTAATAGACCTTTTGTAAACATGGCACTTCCGAGTTCCAAAGCAACGTGTTATATGGGACCCGCCGGCTTCCCCGTTAAAAATTTCCCTAGGGTTAATAATCCTTGGATATTGGAAGGGGTTTGACTTGCACTCGAAAATGATTGGACTGAGCAAGGGGATCCTTCTTGGCAGAAAGAAATATTCGTTGCGCTTGGAAAAGATTTGGATCTTTCAATTTTATGTCATGAGTGATATGACCTATGTTAGGTCCATAAGATACCACAGCTTTTGGTGTTTTATAATTCACATCTGAATAATGAGTAAGTAGTTCAATCCTTTTGTTTCTTCTTTTTTATATCAAACTTTTGGGGGGGTGCGGAGCAATAGGTCGAATTACTATATAAAGAAGATTTGTCAACTATAGGACCTTTTATTCGTTAAGCTTGGAAAATACTATGTGAAAGTTGTATTGCTGGTTTGAGGCTTGTTAGTGTTGTTTCTGTTCATGTACTTACAATCCAGGAGATCTTGAGTTGCTAATGTGCTGCATTGTTTTGCTCGATCATGTGAGTGAACAAGGTCGGGTTATCTGAGTTGTTTTCCTGGACCTTCTCTGATTGTGTTCATCATCTGCTATTTTTTTAAATTTGCTGACTTTAATTTTTGTTTTTGCTGATTGTTGGTTGAAATTTATTGGAGGCATCTAGGTTGGATGCTTTGTTGGTTTCATTCAGATATAAGCCTTTCTCTGGTATATGATTTTTTTGTGAGGTTATTTTTTGCAACCATACCAATTTTAATGTGGTTACACTTACATCTTGTATTTTTATGAATTGTTTTGTTTATGGCATCAAATTTGGGTTAAAAAAGGTTTAGTTATGCATCTACAGTTTGAATTACAATCCAATTCAACACTTAATTATTGAAAATATATACGTTATAGTTTTTGGGAGGTTTCGATGATGTGCTTTTGCTAGTTTTTTTTTGGGGAAATATTTCAGTATCGGGTACATTTTTTGAATATTTGATAAACGTATTGGTGTATTTATTTGCACATGTGAGAGTTGTTTTGCTGGTTTGAGGTTTGTTAATGTTGTTTCTGTTCATGTACTTACAATCCAGGAGATGTGGGGTTGCAAATGTGATGCATTGCTTTGCCCAATCGTGTGAATGAATAATTGTTTGATGAGCCGTCGGTTGGGTTTGGCAGTGATTGGTTGCTAAATTATTTGTGGTTCATGAAAAATTGGTTTGATTACATGGAGTTGATATACAATCCTGGAGATGTGAAGTTGCTAATGTGATGCATTGCTTTGCCCGATCGTGTGAATGAATAGTTGTTTGATGAGCCGTCGGTTGGGTTTGTCAGTGATTGGTTGCTGAATTCTTTGTGATTCATGAAAAATTGGTTTGATTGGATGGAGTTGACATCACTTCGGGGAATGACAAGTTACTATTTTAATGTTGAGCACAATCTATAATATAAAGTTTGTTGTATTGTTGTGGCCGTGGTTTTTAGCACTGTTGTTTATTGGTTGGATATCAACATTTGTTTAAGCAAGCCCTGCCGCCAGCTTCGACCCAGAAAAACAAAAAACTACTTCACTTTAAGATCTTGATCACATTGACTCTGACATGGTAACACTTACTATTTAAAATATATACGTTATAGGTATTGGCAGGTTTTGATGATGTTGTGCTTTTGCTAGATTTTATTTCGACTTGTGAAGATGAAGCATTGTCGATGTGAAATGTGAAATTTATCTGTGAATGGCTTCGAAAATGCATATCTCAAACCTTTATGACTCCCATACGTTTGGGAGCATGTCATGTCCTTTCGCATTCTTTATACTGTGGTCTGTGCCTTTAAAGACTCAAAGAGAGTCAATTTCTTATCGCATGAAAACACAGAGAAAAGAGTTCATTCTTACATATTGTGTTTGCGGTATTGTCTCATTTTCCTGTTTATATCATTGTTTGTTTTTTTATGTGGAGCTATTTTCACTGTTATGTACATTTTTTAAATATTTGATAAACTTATTGATGTATTTATTTGCACCACTGCATGTGTTGAGATTGGAAAATACCATGTGAAAGTTGTTTTGCTGTTTGAGGTTTGTTAATGTTGTTTTTGTTCGTGTACGGAGACGTGAAGTTGCTAATGTGATTCATTGCATACTGGAGTGGAGTTGCTAATGTGAAGCAGTGATGACGGTTTTGTGTCCCTGGTATAGGAAAGTGACGGTTCCGATTGCGATGGAGATGTTGACATGCAGACGGTGAGTCTCGGGATTTGCATTTTCAATCACCAATTTTTTAATTTTTGTTCTGATTAATTTCGTTGCTGGAGAATTGACCAATAATTAAAATAGACTTATAGGGCCAGACTTGAATATTATCACATTCAATTAAAGGTCAAGTTTTGTGTATTGAATGGAGAAATCAGTCTTGAGGAATGTTACAAAAGAAAACAAATTATAACCCAATGTTTGTGTACATGGTGGGAATATCTCAAAAAGGTAGTTATGTTGTTGGTGTTCCAGTTAGTGCTGCTAGAGTGTCTGGTTTGACTTTAATGGTATGCAACATGATATCCGCTCTGAACTATGTTCAGTGTATAATGTTATAGGTTTTGCACAAATTGTTTCTTGTAATGTTGATATGCATAATTGTAAGCTATTATTAATGTATAAAATACTTTATTTTACATTCACAAAAGCATTTTTTTTAAAACATGACAAGGTGACCAGATAACTAATATAACCCCTGAAACAATCATCAAATTCAATTTAATTTTTTCAAAGTTGAAGGGTCATTGTCTCATTTTCTAGAAGAGGATTTTAGGTACTCATTTTTCCCTTTCTTAGCGAGAGGTTAAGGGAGCTAAATGAAGTTGAAGTTGAAGTTGATGCTTGATAAAATCAACTGTTCGGAGTCGATATCCACCACTTTCTCTATGTTCTGAGGCAATACAACTAGAGTACTGATAAACGATGGGGCTTTGGATTGAACTTGAATTCAACACTTAACATTCATTCAGCCATAGTTTGATTAGTGATTCACATTCTTTTTGCTACTCAGTATACTTCTTCAATAATTCTACGGCCCCACACTAGTTAAACGCGGTGCCCCACACAAGTTAAGACAAGATCTCTAGAATGGTAATTAAGATGATCCATAATTAATGAATTCTTTAAACTAGTATCATCATTTGAATATTAAGGCTAATTTTAAGGGAAAATACTAATTCCAATTAAGTGATGATTAACGGTAATTAAGGCAATAAATATATAATAAAATAGTAATTAATTATAATTTGTCAGTGATTCAATGTCTCATTCGACATTAATTACTCCTAAAAATATTATAAAGGGGTAATTCCAAGCAGCACTCCCTAAAATGAGCTAAATCTCACATGTCACCCCCTAAAATGATTGGTCTTAGTTGCACTCCCTTAATTTAGCAATTTATCTCACATATTATTTTCTGTCAACTTCCGTTAGAGTTTGTTAAAAATGAATGTTGAAAACTTAAATGCCCCTGAATGTATTTTAAATTTTCAAACAATGCCATTTTGTTCTTGTCTCTTGATTCTCTCTCCTCCTCCACCAATTTCTCTCTCATGGGCCTCCGTCGTCTCTCTCTTGGTTCTGCACAAATCGTTGCCATCTCCGAGGAGGCTCCCTCCATCGCTGCCACCGTCGAGTTCGTCATCCCC
>JAYMTP010007781.1:0-10666 GCA_036897365.1 Geranium brycei | reverse complement strand
GTCACAAAGTCACAAACATCGTGACAGACATCGTGTGCCTAATCGGAATTTCAATTTTTATAAAAATTAACACATCAAGTTCTAAAATTTGAAGAAACTAACACATCTAATTCACACAAAGACATAAAAAATCATATTTGAACAGGGATTTTCGAGAAACCAAATTTTCAAGCCCAATCGGGGATTTTCAAGAATTTCTAAAATTAGTTTGCGAAGTAAATCAGAGAAATCAATTGAAATAAATCAGGTGAAGAGCCTCAGTGAGTTGAGAATTTGATGAGGGCATTGTTGCAGATTCGACGAGGGTTGTTGAGCAGGTTTAACGCCAAGACGATTGTATGCTCAAGGTCGACGTCGGCGACGACAACAATACTTAGGGATGACAAAAGGTGGGTTCGGGTTCAGATTTGGAAAAACCCGTCCCCGTCCTCGTTAGAAACTGGGCAGGGATTTCCCGTTTCTAACTGGGAGAAGATCCCCCGTCACATTCGAGGATTTCCCGTTTTCCGTTTCCAACCTAACAAATATTTATTTTGTTAACTAAATTTGTATTAAAAACTATTATTTTAATAAAAATATATACTTAAAATTATTGTTGTTTTAATAAAAATATATTTAAAGACATTATTTTTCATTAAATATGTATTTTAAAATATAACTTTTAATTAAAAGATATATTTTAATATATCGAGCGGATCAGGGCGGGAATACCTCGCCCCGTCCCCACCCCGTTCCCATCCGGATTCGGGGACGGGGAATAGCGTCATCTCTAACAATACTCTTGGAAAAATAGTTATCTGATTGTTGGTTCCGCTTCCACTTTTGTTGGTGGGATTTGGAGGGAATCAAGCTAAAAACGAAAACACGTGTTCCAGAACCTCAACCAAAACGAGGTACGGCAAGTCGTTGCCTTTAAAAGCTTCTCCCCCATCGTTCATATGAGCTATCGATTTATTATAGGTCATGAAGATACTAAAACTCCATAATTGCAATGCAAAAATCCAGCAACCAAAAGCTTGATTGAAAAACAATGAACTATCGATTAGTTTTGGGTAGTGGAGGTTCGAAAAGGCCAAAATTGCGTTGCAAAAACTCAGTAGTTATGAGCTCCGATTGAAGGACATCGAGGTATCAATTTTGTTCTGGTTCTGAGATTTGTTGAAAATGTGTTATCTTTATATGTGCGTGCGAAGAAGAGAGGTGGGCCGACTCCAATTTGGGACTAATCTAGTGCCTATATAATCCCTTCCACAATGTTCCGGCCTTCAAACTTCATTATTATAAATTATATGTTGAATTTGATTTAAATGATAGCTTTATCTCGTTGGAGAATTTTTTTTCCAGATAAATAGACACCAAAAGGTGAGGTAAGAGATGAGTGATATGAGTTTGAAAATTTAAAAATCAAAGAGAAGAAATATAACTATTTACCATGTAACCTAACACTATAAAGCTTTGTGGGACAAAATGAAATTTATGAGTAAACATTTTTTTTCTCAGCAAAGGCGTATTGCATTAGATTAAGGCAAAACCAACACTCCCCCCTGAGGCGGGAGAGAGACGGCAAAGTAAAAAATAACAAATACAATCAGATTGAAAGATTGAGTAATTGAGAAAGTATGAGAAAATTTGGTAATGATCAATCAAACTATTGAAAAATGAGGTACATCCATCGCGGATTATTCCAACTCGGTCTAAAAAACCGTCCATGAATTATTGGAAGATTGATTATCTTCCATAAGAACACATCCAATTTGCTGTAATTTAATTGAGTTGAAGCTTGAGTGCGCCTTTTTTATATCGACATCAATGCACTTTTGTGAAATTACCCCTTGATAGTATAGTCATTGTCAGTCGAGTCATGGATTGGGCCTACGTGAGATCAACACGGGTCACTATTGGGCCTTACCACTGACTCGAAATAAATTGGGCTCAGGCTGGGACTCGAATTAAATCGGGCTTAAGCACGGACCCGAATTAGACTGGGCTCTGGTACGGGACTGAGACGGACCTCTAATAGCCCTAGAATTGGGGAGTGCAGTGTGCTCAAAGGCCCAAATTCGATGAACACTGAGTCCGTGATGTGTGATCTGAGGCCCAACTGCGATGGAGTGAGTCCCAAGTAGGCGGGCTCTGAGGCTCATTTGTATTTGGGCTTTAAGGCCCAATGCAGGAGCTGTTTGGTACCTCTTGTTAAGAAACAAGTACACTAAACAGTTACGGCGGCGGAGAGTAATCGATCAAATGGCTCGGGTGTTACAGTTACGGCGCTCGTTTCTCTCACTCTCGAAACCTCCTCAGGTATTTTCTCAACACAACCACAACCACAACCACAATCTCTCTCTCTCTCTCTCTCTCTCTCTCTCTCTCTATATATATATATATATAGTAATTCCTCTTCTATAGCGTCTTTGATCCCTAGCCTCGTCGGAGATCATGGACGGTAATGCCCACCTTCTCGTCTCATTCGTTTTCTCATATTTAATCCAATATTTCACTCTCCTATGTGTGATGATTTTTTTGAATTTTGTTCCAACTTAGCTCTCTTTTTGGTGTCAATATGAGCTTTTGGTGTCAAATTTAGTTGTTTCAATTTTGGGTTTTTACCAGTGTTGTAAATGGCGGCGGCCCCGAAAACCACTCGTGCGCAACGCTAGTGTCGTCGTAGCGTTTTTAAACCGGTTTTATATTGATTTGGACTAATTTTGGAGTAATTTGGGTCGGTTCTGTCTAAACTAATTAATTTTTTTAAAAAGTTAAAAACATTATAACGGGTAGCATAATATGTATTTTATTACATACATATATTAATTTATATCAAACAAAATTAAAAATACAAAAATGGAAATCCATCATGGCTCGGCCATGACCCCGAAGGCTCCTATCCTCCATCATAGCACCGTGCGATATCTACAACCTTGATTCTTACTAACTATTAGTAGATACTATATGTAGAATTCGAGACAAAAAATTTGATGGATCTGGACCTGGTGTTGCTACAAACTAGAATTTCCCGATCAGGCGTGTTGTTTGGAGCATAATTAGATGTTTGTGTTTATGGCTGAATAATGTTTTCATGAGTTTTCCTAAGCTTAATGGCAATTGGTTTGGGTAATTGTATTTCATTTTCCTAGTTTATATCGATTTTGGGATTATTAGTATGTGTTTTATTTTTCAATTTTGTAGTTTATTACCAGTTGTTATTCTATTTCTTTCTGGAGTTTTTCGCAGCATGAAAATGAATACTTGGATTTTCATACAGCTACAATACTGGAGTGAGCAATATAGTTGAGGATCGCGCAACAAATAAGAACTCACCTTATGGATTTCGAACCTTTTCCAGCGGCAAAGGACAGTATACTCGGCACTGTAAATGCAATCTTTCATGCAATACAATTTTTTATATTCCTGTATTTTTCAACATTTAAAATAAACACGAGTCGATTTGTTGGATCATATAGTTTTCTTGATGATTTTTCTTTGTGGTGCTAGATCTATCTAAGAAGTATGCGCCATGCAATGCTCATGATTTGCGTCCAGTGACTGGAGAAGAAGCAAATGATTTGATTCCCAAGGTCTGTCTTTCTAAGTTTTAATTATGCCTTATAGTTTTTGAATATATATGTGTATATTGATATTGGGATCTTTAATTTTGTTAGGTTGATGGGTGGAAGGTGTTGAATGAGGGTGGTAAACGGAGGCGGAGAAGGTCACGGAGAGTGGAGAGCTTGAGCTTCACCAATGTATTCAATCTTTTTACACTGGTGGGTGATGTTGTCCATTGCATATTGACGTCGTTGGACAAAATTGATTAAAATAGCCAAAGTTGATATACGTATTAATTTGTGATAGGGTTAATTTGAGGCGTGATATTGGAACGCTTAAACTTGACCTACAATGATGTGAAACGCGTTTATATAATCTAAGATATGAGATCTTTTCGACGGTATATCACGAGCTCTAAGCGGACAAGATTTGAATGAGAAATTAAATCTCGAAAAAGACCACTTGGAATGGTGTTGTTGAGAAATTAAGTTGTGTGCACTTCTACCGTTTATTAAAAGTCCCACATCAGAGAATTACTAGCCTTTCACATGGTATTTATAGTATCATGCGAAAATACCTCACCCCATTCGCATCCATATTCGAGGATTCCCCGTCCCGTTTCTGTTCGGATTCGGGGATCCCGTCGAGGATGGGTAATATGGTCATCTCTAACAATACTCCCAGAAAAATAGTTATCTGATTGTTGGTTTCACTTCCACTTATGTTGGTGGAATTTGGAGGGAATCAAGCTAAGAACTAGAACACATGTTCTAGAACCTCAAGCAGAACGAGGTCCGGCAAGTCGTTGCCTTTAAAAGCTTCTTCCCCGTCGTTGATATGAGTTATCGATTTATTATAGGTCACGAAGATACGAAAACTCCATGATCTCGATACAAAAACCCAGTATTAGGATTTGCTTGTATCTTTCTGTATTTAAGTTGCTTATAATTTTCTATACAAAGAAAATCATATTGTATTTCAATATCAAGTTATTCATCAATAGTATATTTTCATATTTTATAGTTTTACATAAATAAAGTTAACTTGAGTGCATATATTGATACTAAACTGTAGTTCAAATTACACATTTAGTTCCTTACTCATCAATTTTGTATTTCAATGTTAGTTTAGTGCACTTTGTTGAAATTATACATTTAGTTCCTTCATCATTATTTTTGTATAACAACGTTAGTCTTTTTATTTGGGGTGGGGGGTCAAGTTCGAAAAAATTCCATTCCAATATAATAGCCAAGGAATTTCCTTTGAAATTCAATCTTTGTACCTGTATAATGCTGAATAATTAGAGGAAGAAAAAACTTAATGAATTTGGGTAGGAATTCATGCAACCTAAATTCTTTACCTACCCAATAGAATGCAATTCATGTAACCTAAACTCTCTACCTAACCGATAAGATGTGGAGTCATGAAATGATAGTGTTTGAAGTCATCAAATGTTCATGTAACCTAAGAAACTCTTTACCTACCCAATAAAATGTAAATTCATGAGATGATTAGGTTTGAAACCATCAAATGTTTATGGGATGTGAAATCTAATTGAGTATCAAGTCCAACCAAAGAAAACATTCCATGCTGCAATGGAATTCACGAGACACTATCATCAATTATTATTGCAGGGAATGAAATAAAAGGAGAAGTCATAATATTCTAGGTTCCACGCTTCATAACCCAACAAAAGTCTATTGTTTTAAAGCAACAAAAACCTGAAACAACACAGATTATGCCAATATATTCGCCGTTTTACTCTTCAACTGATCCAAGAAAAGATCCGTCCTGCTTAATAAGTGTTGCAGGTCTAGCTCATTGAGCTTCAATGCAAGTTTGAAGTCATTTTTTGTCAGCCCCCCTGCAAGGTTGCAAGTTGTGTTAAATAATAAACCTGGCTCCAATAACCAACCCACTAGACTAGACTGATTATCATTCATCTAGGAGAATATAATATGTCAGGATCAATATGAATTAGGGTATACCAAATAGAAGTGATGTATTTGAAATTCCTCATCTTTAGAAGTGGATAAGGTTTTAGGACTTTTTGGCTTGCTATATGTTGACTGCTGAGATATCCGGCCTGCTTATACCTTACACGTCATTGTATAACCCTATAGGATATGGTATTATTTTGTTGCAAATTTAGCAGGATTCACAAGCATGTGACATATGCTACCCCCCAACTTCACTTAACATCACTATGACAATTTCAGTTTAATAATTTATTAAGCATGCTCAAAAAATGCCAACACAGTATTTGATTGATAGGTGAATCTTACCAACTGCTTCTGTCCAGATCACAATTGTTACAGTGTTCCACCCCACAAGAATAGGGCCGCTGAACATGTAATGGAAGCTGCTGGATCCACCTTCTGCATCATGCACATCAGACATGGGTTTAAAAAGATCCAATCCTTTTGAGAAGCTCTTCAAAGTCCACCTTCAACGCCTAGGCGAGGTTACCTTCAAAGTCGACGTCGACGACAACAATACTCCTAGAGAAGGAATCAGAGACCAAGTTACTTGTTCTACTTCTATTTCCGCCAATGGGATTTGAAGGGAATCAGGCTACGAACGAGAACACATGCTCTAAAACTTCCTCCGAGAACGAGGTTCTGCGAGCCATTGCCTTTAAAACCTTCTCATCCATCATCAATCCGAGCTATTGATTTGTTATGGTTTGTGAAGAGTCGAAATCCCAAAATTGCAATGCAAAAACCCATTAAGTATGAGCTTGATTGAAGAATAGTAAGCTATTGGATGGTTCTGGGTTTTGGAGATTCGAAAAACCCAAAATCTTGATGCAAAACTTAGTAGCTATGAGCTCGATTGAAGAACAATGAGGTATCGATTTTGTTATGGTTTTGAGATTTGTTGAAAATGTGTTATCTTTACATCTGCAAGCGAGTAAGAGCGGTGGGCCGACTTCGATTTTGGACTTTACCAGCGCCAGTATCATCCCTTCCACACTATTCCGACCTTCACTCTCCATCATTATGAATGAAATGTTGAATTGGATTTAATTGTTAGTTTTGTCTTGCCAGGAAAAATGGAAGTAAGGTGAGATGTATGAGACGTGTGGCATGTATTTGAAAATTTAATTATGAAACGTAACATCATTCAGTTTGGTGAGACAAAATGTACATTGAGTGAGGTCAACACGGGTCCCTATTGGGCCTTACCACTGACCCGAAATAAAGTTGGGCTTAGGCTGGGACCCTAATTGAATTGGGCTGAAGCATGGACCTGAATTTGATTGGGCCTAGGCACAGGCCCATAATGAACTGGGCTTACAGGCCGAAAGTGGATGGACATGAGGCCCAGTCCGTGTGCTCCGAGGCCCAACTGTGATGGAGTGAGGCTCATTTGTCATATGCGGGGTTTAAGGGTCAATGCATGAGCTGTTTCGCAACTCTTGTTAAGAAGCAAGTACACAGTAGAGTGATCGATGAAATGACTATGAGTCGGGTGTTACTGTTACTGCGCTCGCTTCGCTCTCTCTCGAAACCTCCTCAGGTATTTTCTCACCACAACCATTGCCTCTCTCTCTCTCTCTCTCTCTCTCTCTCTCTCTCTATGGTAATTGCTCTTCTGTGATAGTTTCAGGCACCAATAGCGTCTCCATTCCCTAACCTGGTCGGAGATCTTGGACGGTAATGCCCACCTTCTCATCTCATCTTGTTGCCTTATTTTCTCATGCTTACTTCAGTTTTTGACTCTCTTATGTGAATTTTGGTTCCAGGAGGAGCATGAGTGATGATTTCTTTCAATTTTGTTGACACTTTTAGCTCTTCTTTTTGGTGTCAATCTCAGCATTTGCTGTCAAAGTTACTTGTTTGAATTTTTGTTGTCTTAAATTGCATGTTGATTTTGTTTGGTTTCTTTTACTAACTGTTAGTAGATACTAGATATGGAATTGGAGACAGAGTATTTGATGGATCTGAACCTGTTATGCTATTTGAGTCTGGTGATGCCACAAACTAAATAGTGTTTTGATGAGCTTAATGGTAATTGGTTTGGGTAATTTTTATTTCAGTTTCGTAGTTTATATCGATTTTGGGATTGGTATGTGTTTTGTCTTTCAATTTTGCAGTTTATTACTAGTTATTATTCTATTTCTTTCTGGAGTTTTTCGCCGCATGAAAATGAGTACTTGGATTTCCATACAGCTACAACACTCGAGTGAGCAATATAGTTGAGGATCGCGCAATAAATAAGAACTCACCTTATGGATCTCAAACCTTTTCCAGCGGCAAAGGGTTGTCCCGCCCACCACTGTATACCCAACACTGTAAATGCAATCTTTCATTTAACAGAAAGTTTATATTCCTGTATTCAACATTTGAAATAAACAGCCGCCAGTTTGTCTGATCATATAGCTTTCCTCATGGTTTTTCTTTGGGGTGCTAGATCTATCTAAGAAGTATGCGCCATACAATGCACATGATTTGCGGCCAATGACTGAACAAGAAACAAATAATTTGATTCCCAAGGTTTGTCTTTCTAAGTTTTAACTATGCCTTATATATTGATATTGGAATCTTTAATTTTGTTAGGTTGATGGGTGGAAGGTGTTGAATGAGGGTGGTAAACTGAAGCTGAGCAGGTCATGGAGAGTGAAGAGCTACTCCTACGGATTGAATCTTCTTGAAGTTGTGTCTGATGTTGCTGACGTAGAAGATAGATCGAGCTCCTACGATTTTTTGTTCACGGGCTTTCATCGTCTTGGGTGGAACACTGTAACAATTCGGATCTGGACACAAGCACTTGTTAAGATTCGTGTTCCCCTATCAATTAAATACTGTTGGCATTTCTTGAATGAGTTATTAAACTAAAATTGTCATAGTGATGTTTAGTGACATATAGGCCTACACAATGCCGTGTAGCACATCAGCTTTAGCTATCTTATTAATGTCATGGATTTTATTTGGAAGAAAGTTCAAGGCACTACTGAAAATGATCTTGTTATATCCACACACACCATTGAGCAGTACAGTGTAGAAATGATCCTGATCTATTATGGTTGAATTGATAATCATTGTAGTCTAGTGGGTTTTTTATTGGAGGCAAGTTTATTATTATTTAACACGAGTTATTGTAACCTTGCAGAGGGGGTGACAGAAAATGACTTGATTCTTGCGTCGCAGATCAATAAGCTACACCTGCAACACCTATTGAGCAGGAGGAAAGCTGCTACTGCCATATCGCCATAATCTGTTTCGTTACAAGTTTCCGCTGCTTTAAAACATACACTTTTGGCTCGTGATGACTGTGGAACATACAATGTTAATGTTATGACTTCTCCGTTTATTCCACTGCTTTTATTTTTGTTTCTTGAGTCTTGAATGTTTTCTTTTGGATGGACTTGATGACTCAATTTGATACATGACTTCATATTTACTGGGTAGGTTGAGAGCCCAGGTTACATGAATTACATTTTTTGGGAAGGTAGAGAGTTTATGTTACATGAATTTCCTACTTAGATACTCCCTGAAAACTCTATATTAAAATGCAGGCTAAGAACAGCTAAGGCTCATTCACACATTAATGGCATAAATTTTAATTATGAATTATTACTAAAACTAAGTTGTCCTTCCAAGAGCCAAAATTTCAATTCATATTGTCAATTTTCTATCAAATATTTGTCCCGTGTGAATCCTGGCTCGAGATTTTCAATTTGTTGCACTGATCATCTCAAAATTTCATAATCAATTTTCAGGACTAACACAACCTATCCAAGATTTGTCAATTTTTAATTTTCGAGTTTTTGCAATTGCACATGTTCATTAACGACAATCGTCTAATTTGAATACTAACATTTCCGGAGATCTAAGATGTTGAGGGTGATGGTTTCAAGATTTCTCCGCTCAATGATCAATCCGAAAGAGGTAAGCTTCATTGATCGCAAATTATTTTAGTCCGCCGCATAAATTTATTTTAAAATTTAAGATATACACGCTAAATTGTGAAGTTTTAAATCTGATATTATATTAGTGAGTGAAGAGTATATAGCTGTGGTTATACAATGGGCATTGACAATTTTACTCTTTTCATTAGCCAGATTATACTTTTTTGCTTCAATTTTATGTTATTCTCCTTACTATTGATCTTGTACTTTTAACATTTATATTCATTCCTGATTCACATTTAAAAAAGATTTATTTCATTATATGCAATAATAATTAATGGAAATCCTGGTCAACTAATACATTTAATTATTTTGTTTGTTAAATCTTGAATGTTTTCTTTGTATGGACTTGAATTTGATTTCACATCTCATAAATATTTGATAAGTTCATATTTTATTGGGTAGGATGAGAGCTTAGGTTACATTTTCTTGGGTAGGTAAAGAGCTTAAGTTACATGAATTATATTTTATAGGATAGGTAGATGGTTTGTGTTACATGAACTCCTACGTACACCCATTAAGTTTTTTTTACTTGATTTATTCAGCATTATATAGGTACAAAGGTTGAATTTCAAAGAAATTCCTTTGTTTGGGCAAATTTGGAATCGAATTGGTGTTTGGTCTTTGGACCTTCATTGGACCTAGATACTGACCAGATCTACATTGTTACTAGGCACAGACCTAAAATAGGCCAGTATTTTGGGGTTTCAGGCCCAATATAGATGGCCCCTTAGGCCTAAAGTCGGTGTGGTTTGAGGCCCAAGAACAGTGGGATATGAGGCCCAATATAGGTGGACTGATCGCATGTATCGTAGTCCGCCTCATTAATTTATTTTAAATATAGGAGGTCTGCGCTAAATTGTGAAGCTCTAAATAATTATGTAGTTATATAATGGGGAAGAATTCGGCTACAAATAGTTGTTTTAGGTACAAATATAAGAATAATTGTGAGCCATTAGATGAAAATATAAACGGTGTAGATATGTGCTGACTCATCCAATGACATTAGTTGTAATTATTTATAAATTAGATTTTATTTTTGTCTTTTAACAGTAATGAGAGGGTAAATTCGTATTTTTATACTATTTCACTTTAAATATATCATTTAATTCGTATTTAACACAAATAAACTAATCATTTATTATTTGAAATCTTTCCATCTACGATTATGAAAGACTTGCATATTTCTATTTTTCGGCGTTGAAA
>JAYMTP010007780.1:0-10666 GCA_036897365.1 Geranium brycei | reverse complement strand
AAAATAGTTTACTTTTTTAGGGAAAAAAATAATTTATTTTAACTATACTATACGAAATTAGTATATTCTACATAATATTTATTAGTAATTTTAGTAATTAGAATTATAACAAATAAATAAAAGTAGTATACATGAAATTATTTTAATATTAAAATAATAAAAAACAGTTTTGCTGTGACATTGAAAAATGTTTTTAGGATTTTTGGGTTGGAATAAGATAGGATGGAGACTTAATATTCCACTTTCATTGAGTCATGATTTTAAGATGTTGAGGTCCTTGAGTTGGAGATGCCCTTAAATTTCATGTTAATGCATAAAAAATATGATAAACATGCTAGCTTTTGATTATAGGCTCGGAGACTTTAAAATATAAAAAATCAAAATATCTCTTTTCCAACATAAAACTTTTCATTCTCGTGGCCTGATATTCATGACTTTGATACCAATTTTATTAAACTATCATTTCTTGTAGGTAAACCATAACTATTGCTCTCTAATCTCATACACACTTTATTTAAAATGACATTAGTATATGGTTTTCAATAGATAATTTAACTTCTCACAAGCTGAGTTCAATATCACTTATAAAGAGAGTTATCATAAGTTAACTTAATTAATCTGTTAATTAGCTATATTTGAAATATACTTCAAATCAATTTGAACCCATTATTAGGATCAGATAGTCGGTGGTCTCCTTGGTTTTTAATAGGGTTTATTGTTTTTATTATTAAGGTTTGTGTATATTACTATAAATACTACTTATTGGTAATCTAGTTTCTTTTGTATAATTTTTTTTAATTACATCATGTCCTAGTTTTATTCTTTTAATCCTTTCTCACCCTGATTACAATGTGGTTTGAAACTAAGACCTCTCCACCAATAATGTGAGGCTCAAACTTTGCGGTGTATAAATATTCAGTTCATACTTATTATAATTAAGCCGAGTTCGAGCCAACTTTTAAGTCTCGCAAACCGACTCGTTTATTATTTAATTAAGGGGGACACAACCCAATGAGTAGGGGGAGACAACCCGATGTGATAAAACTCAATGAGGAGGGGGAAATTGTTAGGTTCACATCTGCGTTCAAGGTCCAAAATTAGAAGATTACGGGGTATAACGAGAGTGTATATACACATTAAACTCTAGACCTGATATGGTTGTCTTTTGGGTTAAATGTGGACTATAATGTGTATATGGGCGTCTTTGGGTGCTCCTCCTAGGTAAGCCTCGAATCTCCCTAACAATGACTTAGGGGGAGCCAACTAGATATGATGAGACTTTATGTGGAGGGGGAAATTGTTAGGTGCAGATGTGAGTCTAAAGTATCGTGTCAGAAGATAATGTAGTTAAGTAAGAATTTATATAACATTAGACCCTATACCTCATATGTTAGTATTTTGGGTCTAATGTAAGCTCTAATGTATGTTATGGACCCGAAAGGACGTCGTATCGACGCATTTTGCCCATAACTTGTTGGTTTATGTCACGTCTGTGTTTAAATGTGACATTCTCGAGAACTTTTGATGCTGCGAATATTTTGTGAATCTTAATGTAGGAGCGGGAAATAGGCTCTTAACGACACATTTTGGCCCAACAATGTGTATATGAGTTTCCTTAGGCACTCCTCCTAAATAAAGTTCTAATCCCCCCAACAATTTTATTTCGAAACACACCAATACTGATGCAGGATGATCACGATGGGGTTCTAGCACATTTGGGTCACCATAAATGGCATGATATTCAGGGAGGAGGAGAAGACACCTGAGGACGTTCTCAGGTTATTGCAGATGTGCTCTTACACGTTGATGCAAACGGGCGAGGGACATGGGATCCAGTCTTGGATCAGGGAGCGCGCGCACTACCTAATTGGTGCGCAAACCTGAGAATGGTCTTGAGTTCTCTTTTACTTTAGACTCTTGCCTTGTTTTGTATTTCTTTCTATCAGACAACTCGCCTGAATGTTTGTACTATATTTTTGTCTTTTATATAATTTCTTGTTGATGAAAAAAAACCCAATACTGATTTAAAAGTCTATCAAAACATACCTAGCATAGTACACTCCTAAAGGCATCGAACGACAAAATCACTATATGCAAAAACATAAATCAAACATTAAATACACGAGGTAAAAGTAACTTATATATAAATTTAGTTATGAAAGACTAGTCTTTTTAATTATATGTGTATTATGTTTAATTATATGTGTATTATGTATTTCATTTGCTATTGAAGATTAGTACCTTTTAACTGACATTCTTATGAGTCAAAGGTCCATCTCTTGCTCTAGTTTCTGCCTATTAATTATCAACTTGGGGGTATAATCAACTTGGGGCATAATATAAATCGAAATTTTAATAATAATTCCTATAGATTTGCAGTTTTACCTTTTATAGATTTGTCCCCACCTCTTGCATCCTTAATTTGTTTTTGCCAAAAGTAGACACAAGATAAATATGTGTTGAATTCAGAAGAAGAGGTGAGACTGAAAATTGATATAAAAAGTGAAGCAATGACCCAAAATCATATTCCATCCATCACTTTTGAGTTTCAAAGAGCTTCCTCATCCTTTCTCTCTCTCTACATTCTCTTTTTTCAAATCTTGAGGAATTTATTTGATTGGAAATGGAAAATCAAGAACAGAGCTTGGTTATGGATAGTAGTAAATCAAGATTCAGGCGAGTGTGTGTATTTTGTGGGAGCAGTCCCGGAAACAACCCTAGCTATCAGCTATCTGCTCTTCACCTTGCCAATCAACTCGTACGTACGCAACCGAACCTTAATTCTTCTCTCTTTCTGATTGGAACCAACGACCCCATGTTTATTACGATTAATGCTGGTCACTTCATCTTTATTCCCGTCTCTTATATATTTCATTCCAATTTTGTTAATGAAAATTCTTCTTGGAAATTGGGATGAAAGGTCCACTTTTCTAAAAAGATATATGTGAATTGTGCATTATTGTTGGTGATGAATGATGAAACTTCCATTATTATATGTTGGATATAATAGGATAATTTAATTGGTGTTTGATGTCAAATTAATTTATTGTTGGATAAATAAAAAAAATAGGTGGAGAGGAAGATAGACTTGGTCTATGGAGGAGGGAGCATAGGATTGATGGGTCTCGTCTCTCAAGCTGTTTATGATGGTGGCCGCCACGTCCTAGGGTCAGTAATAACCTTAATTAACACCTCTCTATTAAACTTAATCTTCATTTATTTATGCTCCTAATTAACCTCTAATCATTTCTCTAATTTATTTCTCCTTGCAGAGTGATTCCCAAAACTCTCATGCCAAGAGAGGTAATTGAATAATCCTATTTCCTCGCCATTTCAAAATAAGTGTCTTATTGTTGCGGTGACATTCAAATATTTTGAATTTTATGATTAAAATAAGATTTTTATTATATTATTAGATAACGGGAGAAACAGTCGGGGAAGTAAGAGCAGTATCGAACATGCACCAAAGAAAAGCGGAAATGGCCCGTCAAGCCGATGCCTTCATCGCCCTGCCGGGAGGATATGGCACCTTGGAGGAGCTCTTGGAGGTCATCACTTGGGCTCAACTGGGCATTCACGAAAAACCGGTATGCTTTCAGTTCAACTTTTGGTTTTTATCAGCAATAACCGCGCGTGTGAAGATTAATCGAATAAGTCATCGTGAATTATAGGTGGGTTTGTTGAACGTAGATGGATACTACAACAGTTTATTATCATTCATAGACAAGGCAGTGGACGAAGGGTTCATAGCACCAACTGCCCGTCACATCATTGTCTCTGCCCCAACTGCCCATCAACTCATCTCCTCTCTCGAGGTACTTTTCTTATTATTCCTCATTTACATCAAATCTTATTAAAAAAAATGTTAGATACGAACATAAGCATTAATTTAACTATTTTTTTTAATAAAAAATACGATTCATCTGAACCCTTCATTTTCTTGTAGGAGTATGAGCCCAAACACTCGGGGGTGGCCCCAAAGCTAACATGGGAGATGGAGCAGCAATTAGGATACACCGCAGAGTTAGACATTGCCCGTTGATCAAAATCACAATTAACACACAGAATTGTGAATGTAACATAAAATTATTAATTTAGATTATTGCTCATAAAAAATCACAATAAAGGAAATGAAAGTATACATAATAAGATTGTGGTTGGATGTTTCTTTTTCTTACAATACACACGATTGATGTATAATGGTGGATTCATAATGTTAATTATTATTTTTTTCTAATTTGGATTTTCTTGTTCTTTGATTTGAACATTGACTACATATATAGGTTATTGAATTTCATTACGCACTACTTACACTATTGGTTTGTTAAACGTTTCTTTCGTTTCTAAAATGATGACGTGAGGCCACTGATGATAAAATATTTATTATTACATAATTTACTATGTTTAATTTAAGGTTGATGTTGGAGTTTTGAATCATTGACTTGATATGTCTTAATCCTCATGTTAGGAATCATTATCGTGCTATGAATCATTATCAATTTCATCATTACATTTGTTTTTAGGTGAGGAGAAAGTTATGAACACAATTGGTTGCTTTAAGATAATAAATTCATTGGGTGAATAGGTTAGATTTTCTTTGGAGGGAATAGCCAAAAAAATATTTATTGTCGATTCCATAATTGAATCAACGATAATTTGAGGATTTGAGCACGTTAAAAGTGTATTTGCTTTAGGTCAAGGGCGTATTTTTGTGTACCCTTATTCGTATCCGGTATATTGAAAATATTTTTTTTTGCATGCCCTTAATTCTTATTGACGAAAATTAGATGTTGGGAGTGATTTCTTTCCACAATCATCGTAATGGATTTACGGCCTAATGTTTGTACATTATAGTTATTAAAAAATATTTCCTTATATTTTGTTTCTCTTTGTAGACTAGTAACTCTTGTATATGTACTCGTCCATTTTAGGCTATTGTTATAAACAACTTGGGATATTCAATCATGTTTACATGGTATGCAGTGATGAGAGAAGTTATAGAATAGACAAATTTGACAACGGGTGTGACCATATATATGTGTTACCGATTTGTCATACTATCTACATCTATAGGGTACAACACACGGCCAAGTGTAGTAGCACATAGGGTTCGGTTCGACATAAAAATTTGCAGCATTACCACAAAAAATAGCTGAGAATTTAAAACATAAGCAAGGGCATTTTGGTTAAATTTTGACATAAATGGATGAAACCAAACGAAAAATTCACAAATGAGATAACTGTCAAAATAAGCGGGTGCTAACGAGATAAATAATTTTATGGGGTGATGTGTGAGATTTTGTCTATTTTAAGAGGTGTTTTATGAAATTATCCAAAATCAAAATTAAAACTGACCCATTATCTATGGTTTTTAATTTTTTAATCATAATTTGGCTTAAATTTAAATTCAAGACCGGTTCTAAGTTTAAAGTGTCCACCCAAATCCATACCCACTTTGAGTTACTGAAATAAACAACTTAGAAGTATTCAATCATGTTTACCACTATAAAATGTTGTAAGACATTATATTTGTATGTATTGTTACGTGAAGTCAACAAAACATGAATACATTACATTGCTTTTTTTTCTTTTTAAGAAATTATTATGGCGGACTTGTTTTTATTTCGAAAAAATATAGTCAAGAGTGTATTCATGTTTTGTTGACTGCATATTATAACAAACGTAGTCTATATACTAACCATTTTATTCCACCCTAACTATTCTATTATTTTCACCGCCATTTTTTAAATTTTCCCTATTTTTTATTAGCAACCAATGGTTATTTTATTTTTTTTAAAAGTCAATGTATTTTATATTGATAACTATTTATTTTTATTTCGGAAAACTAAAAAGTCAAATATTAATAACCATCTATATTTTATTGCCACATATAAAAGTCAAATATTAATAACCATATATTTTTTATTGCCAAAAATAAAAGTCATCGTACTTAGTATTGATAGTCAACTAATTACATTTTGAGACAAATGAATCAAAATCAAACTCTTTTAGATGCTTACTCCATATTTAATTGATCAATCTGGAATATTTAAATCTTCATTACAAATAAAACTAATATTCTCCGAATCAATAAGAAAATTTATTTCAATTGACTAAATTCTGTTCCTTGAAAGTGAACAAAACTCAATGTTGTAAAATGATTTACACTTCTTGTGACTGTAAATTGTTTTTCTCCGACAATATTACAGGTTTGGCTCATCTCTCCCAAGAATAGAAATCAAATACAAGATGTTGCTTCTGATGATAACAATGACCATAAAATCAATGCTTTCTTTTCAACCTCTATCATCTTCTTCATTTCGACTTTGACCAAACGTACTGTGAGTACTGGAAATAAATATATCTGATATAAACTTGAATACATACAGCTACACAAAACTCTGCACAAACATGGCCCAATAATGCACACCACACACCAGCAATGTAGTAGTAGTAGTAGAATACAAAATAAACTATGAGAAAGAGTGAGCAGCCGAAGATGTGGTGACGAGGCTGGAAAGGAGAGCGACGATGGCTGCACTGTTATATGTCGTTGGTTCCCCTTGCTGGAAGTTTCCCCGGAAGTCCCTAAACGTTTCGTTCTTGAAAGGCCCTCCAACCATTCCCCCTATGGCCACGTTCGGGTTTGGTTTTGTTGAATTGAACCATTTCTGGCCGCTCTTGCACCCATCTGTTGAGTTCGCCGGGATAGAAGCTCCCCTATGGTGCACGTACAATGGGTACTTATCCCCGTACCCTACCAGAAAGCTTATTTTCAATGGATTCTCACCCAACACATAATTTGCCTGTCATGTCAAGTATATGTTATCATTAAATGAAACTTCTAGTGTTAATTCTGATTTCCTCATGAAATACTGACTGCATACCTGAGATTTGGCGAATTCCCGAAGATCTGATGGTTTGTAGGATTTTCCATCACAAGATAGCCGTGCTGTCCGGGATGTAAGCATGTAATCCGCATAGAGAGCTGCTAAGAATGCCGAAGCTACAGGATGCTGCAGAGAATTCCATTCACTTATCCACAAAAGACCGCCTGCACAAGGAAGGGTGTATAATTTCACATGTGAATATATGTTTGGAAATTATAATTTTGTTTGAGGTTTAGATTTTCACCAAATCCAATATTTGGATGTCCAAGGAATTTGGATTTGGATTAATTCTTTCCATATCCAAAGCATTGTTAGGTCCAAATGTGAGTTCAAATTCTCGGAAGATTACTAGGTATAAGGAGGGTTTGTATACACATTAGACCCTACACCTAATAGACTAGTCTTTTGGGTCAAATGTGGGCTCTAATATGTATGTGGGCTTCCTTGAGTGCTCATCCTAGGTAAGGCCCGGATCTCACCAACAGCGATATCAGAGCATGTTCGTTAAACTCTCCCAGTAAAGTATGTGTACATAGCATAACTAAAAGATGATATTTCCCATAAGAGTGGATTTGAATTCCAATATGTCATATTCTAGAAATCAAATCGATGAATACATACATAACCTTCATCAACTTAAATTATACCTAATAGAATAAACAAGGTGAACAGTTCATTGGTTACCAGAAAATTTTCTAATCATCTAGGCACTTAAGGGCTTCACTTTCCTATTATTCCCCTTTCACACAGTTGTGGTGAAACAGATACTGTGATAACACATTTGCTTTGACTTATGTTTCCTGCAGTTGGGAAGACCTAGAAGTCAACAACTGCATTTATCTAAAGTAATTTCCTCATGGCATAACAATATAACTGTGTGAAAGTGCTATATAATAAAAACACATAATTAAATCATTAGCCTATAAGAAAACATTAGCTGCTGAATCACACAGCAAATAAAAGGGTACCTTCTGTTCTGCTATCTGTAGCGGTTGGAGAAGTAGGTAGAAAGCCACACAAAACAGCCTCGGCTGTTTGTCTATACTTTAGGAGTCCACTGTTTGCTGAGGTATCCTTGGAACCAAAGAAAGTTAGTCTGGACAACAAAACCTGCATAAAAGTAATATGTTAATCACAGGCAAGAACATGATGAACCTAATTATAAACTTAATAAAAAAAAGGAAAAGGACACTTTACTACACTTACTATGCCCGTTCCACACATTGTACTATTTTTAGCCTCGAAATGTCTCCAAATACAAGTTAGGGTACTAAAAAAGAAAAAAAAATAGTTATGGGAACAAAGGGTGAAACAGCCATAGTTAGGTGTAGTAAAATGTCCTTTTCCCTAAAAAAAATGCACAACCTACGGAATCTGTATTTTAGACAAAAGGCAGATTTATTCAATGCTTAGAATTGGATTGCTTATTCCCATGGTCAGATTTGAGATGCAAATTTAACTTCTTTACACCTATGGTTCTTTTTTCTGTTTCCTTCTTTTGTTCTTTTGTTACAGTAGAGGATAACTCGTACTCAAAAGAGAGACATGCTTCATAAAGTAAAGTATTTGGTTAAACTTGGGAGACACCAAACTCCTACGGAAAAAGCATTGCTTTTACCAATAATGTAATAGTTAATTATGGGCATAATGAATTTCATATATTATACTATGTATGTAAACCCTTTCTGTTACACTTCTCAACAGTAACGGTAAATAATTGTTAAATAACATCGAAGAAAATGGCTTAATCTGTAGAGAACACATGAGTGGACACATAAACAAGCTAGAAAAGAGAATCGAACCTGGGTCCCTGCGAGCTTGTCATCCCAACTGAACCAAGTTGGATTCCCGAATTTTGCAAAAAGTTTTCCATTACTTGTCACATAATCAAGATATGATTGTTCCCCAGTTGCATGATAGAGCCAACTAGCTGCCCACAATAGCTCATCTCCAAATCCTGTTGAATTGTAATACGTCTGAACTTTAATGTTGTTTTGGCTGTAAGAAACTTGGTATTTGTCAGCAAAAGTAAACAACTGCTTGGCATGCTTAATAAGTGTGTTTGAATATGCCGAGTTGGATTTCTTGAACACCAGAGATGCAGCGGCCATAGCTGCTGCAGTTTCAGCAGCGACCTCTGTTCCAGGAGTAGATGTGTTCACCTGCGTGAGTGGCCTCCTCTCCGTCATCGATTCAGGCCTCTCCCAGCATTTATGATCTATGTCAGGATCACCAACCTGCCTCATAAAGTAACATAAATATCAGAGACCTTGTTGTTGTTATCATAACAGACGGATCAACATTTGGGCACTCATCCTAGCTTGAGCAATATTTATCAAATTTGACACACTAATGAATTGTTGCTATGAAAGAAGTAAAAGGACATGCTTAAGGTAACACTTCACAATAAAAATGGTTGTAATGTCATGCTTAGGAAGACAATAAGCAATGAACTACATTTGTCCAAGAAGGTGACAGGATTGTACATCAAACTGCCAGTAATATCCAAAATTAGAGTATAGTGCTAGAAATAAAAGTCAGGTAATACACATTTTGAAGTTACCAAAACTCTAAATCACACCTTCTGAGTTTCTAAATGCAATCAAAATTCAGATCAGTGAAACTTTTTAATCAGAGAATAGATCGTGCATAAAGCATAGCAACGTAACTGGCACGATATTTAAAAGGAAACGAAGTGCTCTAAAACACAGGAGGCAATTATGAAGAGTTGAAGATTAGAGTAACCTGAATGTAGAGAACATCCTCCGAAGGATGGCAATTGATAAGGTAGTCAGTAATCCACTTCACCGATTCCTGAGCCGGTTCCAACTGATCCACCACACTCATCTGATCGCCATACTCGAGGATAGACCACGACAGCAATGTGGCCGTAAAAGCCATTGGAAAATTGAACTTCATCGTATCTCCCGCATCAAACATCCCTTTCGACAAATCCAAGCCTGAGTCGTTACCATCTTTAAGGCAAGCATCCCCTCTCCACGATATATCATTATTTTCCAATTTCCCAGCTGCAACAACAGCACATAACATAAAATCAACAGTACAGTAATTTGCAATCAATTGTTACTTCAACAGTCAATTGAGGTCAAAGTGTTCAACTAATCCATCACAATGAGCAGCAAGAAATAACCAAAAACAAAAGAGATACCCAAAAATAGAAAGAACCCAGATGGAGATCTTAACATTTATCAACTACAAGCAACTCCAGATCAAAAAATGCCCAATGTAGTAAGAGAAACACAAAGCTGAAGCTAACATGGCAAATACCCAAGAAACTTGAGATCAAGAAATGGGCAATGCAGTAGAGGAAACACAAAACAGTAGGGTGAGAAGGGGCATGTACATTTTTGGACATCCAAGAACTTCATAGCAATCTTCAAAGCGTCGCCGTAGGTCTTGTCGGGGGCGCCGGGAGGGCCCGGAACCGGCTCGGGTCCGCCGGAGTTGCTGGTTTTGTTGGTAACCATGAGCACAACAGCAGTAGCAACTACGCCCAAAACTATGAGCACGATGAACCATCCGCCCCAGTCCCCGGAATTGGATTTGTCACCCATATCTACAAATTTAGTAGACGAGAACGAGAAAGTGTGGAATCGAGGTTCAGATCGAGTTTAGGAGTGAGGCATTATTGAGTCAAGAATGGGAGATCTGAAAGAGAACCAACCCCGGCAGAGGAAGAGTTTTGTTGGTGTGTGGTCGCTCGATGTCGACGGTAGGGGTGGGCACATTTGACCCGGGACCCAACCCACCCGCCC
>JAYMTP010007779.1:0-10668 GCA_036897365.1 Geranium brycei | reverse complement strand
TTCTTTTCCTAAACTAATTTGAATACATGTTAATCACATGTTTCTATTTAAGATACGATTCATCAACCAAACTTTTGAATCCTCGCGTGATTTGTTTTTTAACTTGAGTTATCAATGTTATTGGAGAAAGAAATAGCAGTTAATAGACAGTCTATTGAGTTCAAAAAACCAAAAGGCTATTATATATCGCATCAAAAACGATACGATATTTTCATGTGTATTAATTACTTGTATACAAATGTGTTTATCATCTGCTAATTTTTTATTTTTCGATATCTTGGAATCCGCGGGGCTTATTCAATGATTTATTTAAATTGTTCTTTGTGTTGTACTGGAGTATTACTAATATTTATTTATTTTAATTTATTTGTACTTATTTGTAATTTTTTTATATTTAATGTGTAATATTTCATTTTAAAAAAAAATAATTTTGAACATATTAAACAATTTTAATTATTCAGTAACATTTTAGGATTAAATGTGCGCAGCTCTGCTTTCAGCATCAGTGAGATTAGGGACTATACCATTATGCCCATAACGGCCCATGAATGTATGGACTGGGCTCATTCGACCTAATCACCTCAAACCCAGCCCTAATTTGGAAGTATTCTTTAAAATCCACCTACAGCATGAATACTGATTATTTAAACCATTTCAAGACCACTGATAATTGTTGCTGGACAGATAATAATAGAGATGGCAAATTTTCATTTTTATTACTGGGTATCACGATTGTAGAGAGTTATTCAGGTAAAAATCATCTTCATGGTATAAATTTAAAACTATTTTAAGTCCGGAGCATGATAAAATAATTCGTTAAGATTAAAACACATAATTAATGAAATATAATTTTAATTCAATTCAATTTTTTCAAAATTATACATTTGTTCCAAACTGGTGCTTAATTTTACGGTTATATTTTGTTAAGGGATAATGATAATTTGTTACACTTAAGTATAACAAAATGACACTTTCATACTCTTCAAACAATTTTTCGTGACAACCTACCTCTAAAATGGCTAAAATACTTAAATTATCCCTGGGATAAAGAATTAGAATTCAACCAATTCAATTTGGTATATTTCTGGTTCAATTTGAGGAATGGTTTATCTCTGGTTCAATTTGAGGAATTATCACGAAATAATATAACCAAAATTGGAGACTTTTTGATATTTGTGCGAAAATATAAATTCTGAACTTTATGAGATTTGGGTGAAAATCGAATGCCCCGTCTCCAGCGTAGGCGAAAATTGAAACCTGAAAATCGACCACTCCTCGATGACGTGGTGTCATGAAAACCCCAAATCGAGCACTCCGACGACAAGCTCGAAGGTGATTCTACCTCCGGCGACGTGGAGGCCGATTCATTATAATCGGTTCATTTCGATTTTGCTCTCTTCGAGATCGCCAAGTCGTCGCCGGTTTTTGGGCAGCTCGCGGTCCAACCTAGCCCCTTGTCGGACTCCTTTCTCCAGCCACCTCTCAGCCCATCTCCTGTCGTGGACGTCTCTTGTGAACCGAACGGTCGTTGGAGATTGTCTCTCCTCTCCCAGGTTTGGAGGTCAAGACCCTCCTCTCCCCTCTTCGGTTCTCAATTGGTCGGCCCGTCATGAGGAATCGTCGACCCTCTTTCTGTGGTTTTGTTGTTCTTCTTGTTCTCTACAAATCAGGGATCGGGATCAACCTCGCGGATATGAAACAAGATTGCAAAGCAGATCTGTTGCAAGGAAACGTAAGCGAATGAGAGAGAGAGAAGTTGCGCCGTTGCCGGAACCAGTTGCCGGAGATTGGCATTTTAGACAGTTTTTAATTTAAACCTGTTCAATTATGATTTTAGTTTGAATCAGTTCAATTCTGGGTTTTAATTTGAACCAACTCACTGTTCATAGAACTTTTTGAAAATTTAAGTCATTGGATGAAATTCTAGTCATTTTACCCTAGGTTGTCAAAAAAATTGTCATATAACTAAAAAAAGAGAAAAGTTGTTAGGGTATGAAAGTGTCATTTTCTCATAATTAAGTATGACAAAATAGTATTATCCATTTCAATTATATATTCTTGTGAGTTTTTTTTGAGTAGTAATTGAAGTTGACCAAACTTGTGAATCTGCTCAACTACACAGCTGAACCAACATCTTTTATTTTTTTAGTTGAACTATAAAGTGTATATAAATCTGTTTACATATTATTGATTTCATGTGTGTTAACTCCAAATAAACAAAAGCACAAATGTTCTAACTTGATTGTACCAGGTCATTGCTAAAAACAAAGACAAAACAACCAAATATGAGTTGAGTTGTTGAAGCCTATGTACCCATCAATAATTTTCCAAAGACCACTATTTTATTAAATGAATTTAAAATAATTACACAGTACATGCACTTGCAGCTCCATGATTAAAAAATAACATTTTTAATTGTTCACAGTCAAACAAAGCAAAATAAGATCACAAATTCACAATCATCACTCATCAGCCTCCAAGATCGATTATTTATACAGGAATTTTTAAACAATCAAATTCTACAAATTAGGTGTAGATAAAATTGATGATTTGCTTTGTTTTATCCTTAGGAAAAGGAAAAGGAAAATGTAGGTAACAGTTGAACCAAACACACAAGAAACCAGCTCTCTCTCTTTATGGATAAAAAGAAGCATCTTCTCTCACTTTCTTTTATTAAAGAAACAATTCGAGCTTCCCGGGAAAATCACGAGCAATGACTGATGTGTTCGATCTTGCGGATCTCATTATTATTTATTTATTAATAATGAGCGTTACAGCGTGATTTATATTCTTTATTAGCAATATTACCAATGATGAAATTAAATCTTTACTCAATATGAAAAAATAAAATGTTATACGATGCTAATCAGTAAGATACGACCTACGACCTTGAGATATTAAAGATGGACTAAATAGACTGGTCGGAGATTTTTATAACACGCAAACCGGGGAAGGAGAAGATGGGGAAAGCCAGGTCATCAAAACCTAAACACTCACGCAGCCAACTTTATACAATTGGCAATTCCAACACACAATTATCACTGCAAGTTTCAAACCAACTGAGCCATTCTCTGTCACTTTCGCTTCTTTCTTCTTCTTCTCTGTAACATGATTTCTCTATCAGACTTTGGCAGCCTCTGCACACAAACAATCTCGAAGCTGTATTTGCTCATCCTTACCCTCCAAGAAACTGAATAAAAGCTCTCTACCCAAATCAAACAAGAATCACTCACAACAACTCAGTTCAGAGAGGAACAAAATGGGTAAGCTCAAGAACACGCAAGACGATAGAGATGTCGAGATTCGAGTTCAACAAGACACTATTCAAATTTCATCCACAACTCCCACCAACAAGGTCATCATTTTCTTTCATTTCCTTGCTTGCCAGTCAGATCTCTCTGAAATATTGACTGCTAACTTTTCCCATTTTCATGATTGCAGTTTCAGGTGCAAGAACCAGCCACTCTGCAGACTGAAGCGACGGCGGGGCTGTTTTTCAGGAAGCTGTTTCAACAGCTTTTCTACTCCCACATCGTCCTGATCGCCGCCTTGATTGTTTTCCTCACAATCCGAGCATTCCTCCTCTCAGCTTCCGGCAGCCACCATTTCTATCCTCTCGAGTGGTACCCTCCACTCCTGGCTTCAACAGCAACTGCAGGGCTCGTTGCTCTCTTGTTTCCATTTCTCACCGCGCTCAACCCTGCAAAGGCCTTGAGGACGGCCTTTTGGCTCAGCCCGTTGCTGACTTGTGGGGCCGGCGTGCTACTCATCGCCACTGGCTGTGCCGGAGGTTTAGTTATTGGCGTGGTCGCTGTCTGCTTTGCCCTCATTCAGTCACTTTATGCCTGTTGGGCCGGTAATCGGTTTGACTATGCAGGCAAGGTCTTGACAGTTTCTCTGGCCTCCCCTCCTAGGAAAAGTACCTTGCTGCTCACTTTGTCGCTCATCGCCAGCATGGTGTACTCCAGTTTCTTGGTGTTTGGCATCGGAGGAGCAACCGCTACCGGAACTGGTTTAGACCTTGTATTCATCCTGGTACTCTTGCTAAGCCTGTCGTGGACATTGCAAGTGATCAAGAACACAATACACACGACAATCTCGAGCGTTAAGTATATGCATCACGCGTGTGGGACAGATTTCGACACTATTTTAGCTTTCTGCAACGTAAAGAACAACTCCATGGGGAGTGTCTGCATCGGCTCTGCCATTGCCCCAGTTCTCGTGGTGATCCGGGGCTCGGCTAGAGCCATGAGCCTCGCTGCAGGAGACACGGACGAGTTTCTGTTCTCGTGTGTCGGCTGCTATTCGGGCATTGCCTCTGCTATGATAACGTATGGGAACAGGTGGGGTTTCGTGCAGGTCGGGGTTTACCAGAAGGGTTTTATGCAGGCTTCGATGGATACGTGGGAGATGTTCAGGAGGGTCGGGATTGAATCTTTGATAGATTCGGATCTCACAGGGTCGTTTTGTTTCCTCTGTGGGATGATGGGAGGTGCCATAAGCACGCTAGCAGGAGGGTCATGGGCACTTGCAATTCACAAGGGCTATGCCACAGAAGTGTCCATATATGCCTTCTTAATTGGCTATTTCATGGTAAGATCATCATATTTAGCTAATTTTCAGAACAATTCAACAAATTTCAAAACTGGAAAAAAAACTGACCTCGATGATGTCTTGCAGAGCCGGGTGGCTATGGCATGGCCTCAAGCATGTGTTGCTGCATACTACGTTGCCTATGCGGAGAACCCAGAGAGCCTTCGTTTTGACTCAACCATCCCTGTACGGATCGAACAGCTTCAGAGATATCAAGCTAGAGCAAATGAAAGCTAACTACAACAAGAACCTGCCGGAGGAGAACCATATCCATATCCATATCCACTGACTAATCATTCATTCTTGCATCCAGCGAATCTTCATTGCATGAATAGGAAATATTGACAACTAGCATAGCTGTACAAATTGTTGTTGAAGAGCATAAGAACTTGTATGATTTTTTTAATCTTTGCCTGAGATTGACCTCTGGTAGATTCCATGGCTTCTCATATATATGGAATGTGATGCACTGAAACCCATGCAGATTGTCACCTATATAAACCTAATGATGCATATATTGTTTGACTAAGTTGCAAATATGTAAAGATAATACCCCACCAAAGGGACCAATCATTGGTTCACAAGGCAAGTACAGATGTTTTTGGAAATTGTCAAGATCTTGCAATAATAAACAATGTTAGCTACATAAAAGAACATAGTTCTTACAATAATGCATTATGAATCAAGTTAGATACACTGATGTGTAAAACACTCTGTATATCTCACATAATTATCAATCTGTAAATGACAATGATATGCAAATCTGCATAACTGGGATAAAAGTGCCTTTAATTCCAATCTCAACACTGCGTGTTACACAGAATACAAAGGTACAGTAAAACAAAGGAAGAAAAACAAGCAAACCACGAAAGGTTATCCGAGATGACCTCGCCCACTACAATCACAACACATAATATTACCAGTTCCTCCGCAACCTGCATGACAATGATTACCTCATTAGAGAACTAATGACCAAAATCGAGTACGGAAAAAAAAAGCATGTCATACTGAACAATCTTGAAATTTAAAAGAGGGCTTCAAATTCTGATATACTTGAAACATTTAAGAATAAACAGTAGGCTAACAAAAAATGTTCTTTGTTTCTTGGCCTTCATTTTCAGGGAAAATAAAATTGAAGCTCAAGTTAGATAACATCATAATATGTTTTATGCATAATATTGTACCAACCTTATGAATTCCTAAATCAACACATGTATAGTAAAAAGTCTTGATCCCAAGAAAGGATTTCTACATCTTTAAGTTGCAAACCATGTGATGAAAAGGGTCAATCAGTTACTTATTTCGGTACTAGTGTACAACATGTGGTGTGCTTCTTTTTTCCCCTTTCACAGGAGAACTACTTATGATTTTGTGCTCACCATTATTCACATATATCCAAGTCAGACCTAGGCATTGACTGACATCTAAGCCATGAAAGAACTTCGAAATCAAGCAGGGCAACACCAAAGGTTACTAAGATGCATACATTACAGATTATATCCACATGACATGCAATTGTAGGTTATCTAGACATGGAAGAAAACATTACCTAGGCAGCGTACTTTGACAATGATGCCCTGGCTCTCCATTATTGAGTCTACGTACAAGCCTGAACCAGAGCAAGTAGCACAAAGAACAGCACCTTTGGCTTCACAATCACTGCATCGTGGCTTATCTCCAATAACTTTTTCAGCCAAAGATATACCAACTGGCTTTTCAATTATCTCCTCTGGGATAGGTTTATCGTAACAGAACAGAGATTCAAGACTGCTCATTCGCCTGTGCGCGTCTCTAACTGAATTCGACTCCTCCTACAACACAAAAATATTTCATTCAAGGCACTTTTACCCAAAGGCTAACTAATCCAAGGAAAAGTCAGAGCAGAAAGCACACAATTGTAGGAGTCAAACCTGTTTCCAGAGCACATATGTGCATGCATGTTGCATTAGTGTTTGTCTGTGTGTGTGTGTGTCTTTGAGAGAGTTAGAGAGGAGTCTATTGTAAACCTATTAATTAAAAGAATTGAATGCAATCACAAGTGCTACAGCGACAACTTTACACCAGAAATTAAATGTGGTGACTAGGAAATCTGTAGATATGACAATTTAACAAGACATTACCATGATTCTTTCAACACCAATCAAGTGAGGATTCTAGATACAAATGGACAGGGGTTTTAAAAATCAAACAACACGAAGTGAAGAGATGGCACAAAAGGAGACTCTTTTACTTCATAATTAGGATGTCATGAGTTTATATACAATGCCTTAGACCTTGAAAAAAAAGGTGCTCTCTTTCAATATGTTAAGGTGGAAAACCATGTAAAACTGCCATGTTGACTCGTGCAATGATCTGTATCATGATAATTCACATAATAGATTTCGGCCACTATATATGGTGTGATCATAACTCTATACTCTATAATCACATTATTAGTAAAACCTCCCCTCCTTGACAACCCAATAAAACCAAATTCTCTATTCATCCCAATGGCAGCCTCTTACCAATTCAGCAGTATCTTTGATCCAAAACATTTGCTGCTCCACACTAAGCAATAACTCAGGGTATTGTGATCTAGGCTAATTACTAAGAACCCTCTTAGTGTCAAAACAAGAAGGATAGGATCTAACAAAAATCAAACAATATATTAGGGAGATAAGAATTATAGTTTTCTAAACTCTAAAACGTGCACAAATCGAACACTCAAACAGTAAAACTCTCCTACACTACACATGACACTTGACATTCATCACTATCCCAATGAAGCTCATTGTAGTTGAAAACAAAGTTCACAAGGAAATGAGAATGTGAAAAGTTACAAATTTGTTCTGTGCCCATCATCTAATCTCAACAAGAAACAATACCCAGAAAGCAAAAAAGGAAATGGAAAGCTATATCCAGGTCTGAGAAATAGAATGAACCTCATTAGAAGCAGAAACAGAACCATTGGTGACGATGGCTCGAATCTCCCTAGCAGCTTCTCTACTTACCTTGACACCAAACCCAAATGAAGCTATGCCACTACTGATACTATAGCTTCTGCGACCAAGAGACACAACAGCAGCTACTCCAATCGACGGCGACGACGATACCATCCTCATTGCACGAGAATCCATGGTTAAGCTCGCGAATGGGCCCCAAACGCCTCAAAATTCCAGAAATTCGCGAAATTAAAGAACCCAGAATGAGATCAACATCGAATCAATCGCTGAATTGAGGAGGAAATGGCCAGAGCTCCCTCGTACGTAACGATATTGAATTGGGTAGGTCTCGTCGTCTCGCTGGAATGGGTTGTACGGAACGGTCGGTTCAGATGGAGCTCCGATAGAGAGATCCGTTTTGAATGAAATGGGCCTTTGGTTGCTCAGCCCGGCCCAATAAATTAAAAAAGGAAAAATATTTATGCTTTTTGAGTTTTGGGTCTACAAAACTTGAGTGCCAAGTCAGATAGCATTATTTTAAAAACTACCGACATGAAAGTATAATAACTTTTATATGGGATATATTATTTAACTTGTGATAGCGACACAATATCCTTTTTTAGAAATGATTCCAGACAAGTTAAGCTATTTGTGTGAACAAAGCTAATGAATGTATGATAAAGAAGAAAGATATTGATTCTATTTCAACATCAAAAATTGACAATACGAAATGCAAAATCAATTGAAAAAAAAATTCTAACAAGTCTTCCATGTGATTGGTTGTAGGTTGAATTGAAACAACTTTACACTTTTTTTTTTTACAAAATAAATGACATTAAATTGACTTGGCACGACAAAAAAATATCTTGACGAATACTCGATTCACCTCGTAAAAAGCCTGATGTTGAGGTAGAATTTGTTGGTGTCTAAGTAAGGAAACCGACGGTCAATGATATCTTCGATTATGATCAGGAGACGACAATCACAATTCATATTTGAAGATGGTGGTTGCGATTTGGATTTGAAGATGGTGGTTGCAATTCGGCCAGCTCAAAAATCAATGCTCGTTAGGGTTTATAGAGAGGGAGTGAATGAGGAAGTGAAATAACCATGTAGTGTATATGGTAGTTATTTTTGAAATGTGTGTTTTCCAAATGTCATGCACTCAATATTTCATTTTAAAAACAATATGACTATTAGTATTTATAATAATCAGATATATTACCATCCTAGGTAATAGTTATTAGGTTTTTATTCTAATAGTAGTTTCCACTAATTATAACTAGTGCAAATAAACTTCTAATTTTCATGTTGTATAAATCTTGACTATGAAATTAAAGATATTTATAAATAAAAAAATGTAGGGATAAGTGCACATTTATACACCTAACTAAGCACTACTTATACCTTCAAAAAAACTAAGCACTACTTATACTTCATTACAATTTACACCTAAGAAACCAATTCACCTCATTTCATTCAATCAAATAAAGTTTAATCATGGGTTCCTTATCTATCCAGCTTCATCCAAGACATCTATATAAACTAAATCAATAAAATATAAAAAATTTCGATACAAAATTGTCGATCAAAAAATAAAACATGAAATCAAGGTCTGGGTCTGGATTCTTCTAATAAGTTTGACTCAACCAAGAACATCAAAATTTGATATTTTATACCCGCAAGGGTCCATCTCTCTATTAAAAAGCTCATCCAAACAAAATCGCAACCTACCCACATACCAAAGTCGATAGAACATTGGGGAAAAAACACTACAATATATGTTTGGTTCCCGAGAAAAAAAAAGAAAATCAACAAACCAAAATTCCAAAAAAGGAAAGATTGGACCTTGTGGTGGGAGAGAAGGTGAGAGGCGAGTAGCGACTCCTTAGACATGCTAATGCCACATAATTGGCAATTGTAGTGCCTGATGTCTTTGAAAATAGGTCTCTCCCTCTCTACTTCGGTTCGGCCTCCATTAGTGCTCTGCTCTGCGTCTCTTCCTCTTTCTCACGAGTAACAATTTATGGAGTGAACATGTTTGGTCTTTTGATGGAAAAGGCTATTGACAACTCATGGAAAAAAAAAACTCATAGAATCAATGACATCTTAATGAAAATTTGAAGTTCAAACAATAATATTTTGGTAATTTCAACTTGCAATAATGGTAAATGATAAATATAAAAGGTATTTGGTCTTTTATAAAATTTTAAAAGTATAAATATAAAAACTAACGGTGAGAAAAAATAGTTTTTAGGTAACCTACGAAAATAAAAATACATATTAAATGACCTATCGATAACTTGAACTATCTAGATGTCCCGTAATTATCTTTAATTTTTACATCACCTAACTTAAATTGTTGTTGCAAGTTACTCAATTTTCTTACATACAAACAAAAATGTATATGTTCCATTTGGATTCTCTAAAAATTCAACATTGAAGCTCTGGCATTCAAGCCCACCGCTAAGTCAAGTAATTTTCTTTGTACGTACTCCATACACTCAAAATTAGATAAATATAGGAAAAGAGAGAAGCGTGTAGGGGTTTTTATGGTCTGGTTAACCGAACCAAAAGTTCAAAATTGAACCGAACTAAGAACTCTGACATTATAACTTTTAAAACCATAACCAAAACTGAGTATAATTGAACGATCGATTTTTAGTCACTAAAACTGTTTCGGTTTTTGGCTTAAACCGAAACAACCAAAATTTATGGGACTTATATTTAGCCCTGATTTTTTATCCATTTACTTAATGATAATTGGCAATGAGATTCTGAAATCCAAATCACTTTGTTCGACGAACCCATATTTATCAAGGAAATGGAGGTTGTGCGATGGACATGAAAGGATATAGAGGTAGAGGTTATGATGAGATTCATTGAATCGATTTTGATAACCTTTATATAGTGAAAACAAGACGGTGCAAACACGATTCCAAATAGGGTTGTAAACGAGCCGAATCGAGCCTCATTTCTGCTCGGCTCGTGAAAAAAATGTTGGGCTCGAGCTCGGCTCGATTCGGTTAGCTTAAATTTCAATACAAATATTCATTTAAAATTAAATAAATAATAAATAATTCATTCAATAATAAATGAGCCAACTTGAGATTGGCTCGACTTGATTCGACTCATCTAATCCTATTATAAATAT
>JAYMTP010007778.1:0-10668 GCA_036897365.1 Geranium brycei | reverse complement strand
ATAAAACCGAGAACCGACCGGTTCAGTCCCGATTTTCAAAAATTGTAACCGAAATCTGTCCGGTTTTGACCGGTTCCGGTTTTTCCCGGTTCGGTTATGCCCGGTTCCGGTCGGTTTCTCGGTTTCCGGTCTATTTTGGACAGCCCTACAAACCACAATGAATGTCATGATTTGAAAATTATGAAACTGACCAAGGACATTTTTGTCTTTTCACTTTCTGAGTTAATACGTTTCATTCAAACTTTTAACATGTGGGAAAAAAACAAACTTAAGATATCTGAAATAGCTAGCTCTTAATTTAGTGTAGCTAAGTATACTTTTTCCACATACAAACAATAGCCAAAGAATTAAGCCATGTTTTTCATCAAATATGATGAATTAGCTAAAAATAATGAGAGAGAGAGAGAGAAAGGACAGAAATGGCAAGAGGGTTGTGAAGTCTCTCTCTCCCTCTCTCTCTCTGCTGGTCAGGAATTTGGTTTTGCTGACTTAAATTCGAATTTGTATGAGTGCACGAGAAACAGAGACATTGGTACAATGAATTGTCATGTCATGGGAAAAAAAACAAGGCCACATAGAAAAGAAGTTGAAAAACACATGCAGTCACTAGCTAGGAAATGCATATTTGAAAAGAAACCAAAGTAGAATGTTGTTTGTTGTTGTGATGATTGTGTTATGATGATGAAATGGTTTTGGAGATGGAGATGGAGAAAGATGAGAGGCTTATTGTCCGGGGGATCTATAGAGAGTCACATTCATATCATATGTGGTTTGTGGTTGTGATTGGGTTCGGAAATTGATACTATTAGACACTAACCTCTATGAACACAGTACACCAAAAACAAGCCTTTGAAAACAACAGGTGAAGGAGAGTGAAAGCTATCTCACTCCCATGCACACGTCCCTTTCTCTTTTTGGGAATGCCACCAACCCCTTCCACATGCATTCGATTTATACATCATGCACATCATATACATGTAGATACACATAGAGAAAATACACCAAATCATACACATTTTCCACTTAAATACACTTAAGGTTTGTGTCATTCAAATACACCAAACTTTCATTTTTGGTCAACATTTTTGGTTAAGTTTTAAAGTGGAAAGTCTAAAATGTCTTCCGACCCGAAAATCTAATTTTAGATTTTAAAATTTAAAATTAGATTTTTAAGTCCAAAAATTAGATTTTCACTCAAGGGCATTTTTGTTTTCTCACTTCCAAATTTAACATTTTATACCCAAAAACTTAGAATGTGAGAATTTATTAAATTTAGGTGTATCTGAATGACTTAAATCTTAGTTAGGTATAAATAAGTGAAAAATGTGTATAGTTGTATGTATTTTTCTATGTGTAGATGTATGAATATATGCCATACATATTGAGCTTTAATTTGTGGGTGTGTAGTCTCCTCCAAGTTCAACTCCTCTTTATATACATAGACTCTCTCAATCAAATCAAGAAAAAAAAAAAAGCAGATCCTAGGTTTCATTGCTCTTGTGTTGGTTGTTAAGCTATCAAATCAATCAAAACATATATCCCAAGTCTTTTGTTTTAAAACCTCAAAAAAAATGTCCTCCTCAAACTCTTCCTCCTCCTCCACCTTGTCTCTGGACCACCTCCTCCCCTCCGAGCAGCTCTGCTATGTCCATTGCACCATTTGCGACACTGTCCTCGCCGTATATATACATACATCTCATATCCTCCATCTCTTTGCATGAATTTCAAGTTTCTTGTCTTAATTAGTAGTGTTTTTTGTTGATTTTCAGGTGAGTGTTCCTAGTACAAGTGTTTACAAGACTGTAACGGTTCGCTGTGGACACTGCACCAACCTCCTCCCCGTGAACATGAGCATGGCCGGTTTGCTCTTCCCTTCCATGAACCAGTTCCACCTCGGACACTCCTTCTTGGCCCCCCACAACCTCATGGTACATGTTTTTTTGTACCAGCTATTCTGTCTGAACGTATATACAATATATAAACATATGTTAATATTTAAACTGAACTCGGTGCAGGAAGATACCTTAAACCTCCCTTGTCCAAACATGTTGATGAACCAAACACGCAGCGCCAACGATTTCATGATGAGTCATGCTCGAGTCCCAGATCACCATCACATCAGGCCCCCGGTTGTTAACAAACGTAAGGATTTATATTTAATTTCTTGTCATTTAATTGTATATATAGCACGAGAACTCCAAGAACCTTAAAATCTAGATGATGGACGTACTGTTTTAGCGCCGGAGAAGAGACAGAGAGTGCCATCGGCCTACAACCGATTCGTGAAGTGAGTGAACACTAACACTCTTTTTTTGTGACATGAAATTACTTATCAGTAATTAATTAGTGTATGATCTGATTTTATGGGATTTATTAGGGAGGAAATCCAGCGGATAAAGGCGGGAAATCCAGATATTAGTCACAGAGAAGCATTTGGTGCAGCAGCAAAGAATGTAATCAAATTTTTTAACACATTCTTAATTTCTTTTCCAAATTAAGGTTCTGGTTTTTGTCTGTCAGTGAGCTACTATGGATTCATTTTGTTTCTTCTTTAATTCTGTTGGGTTTTGATTGTTGATTGTTTCAGTGGGCTCATTTCCCACACATCCACTTTGGTCTCATGACTGATGATCACAGTCACACTGTCAAAAAGACTAACAACATGCTTCAACAGGTAAATTCGTTTTTATACCCAATTGTTTATTTATTTACATATACCTTAACTTTTGTTTTGTTACCCTCTAAAGGTAAATTTTGTTAATTCTAACGGAAATCTGATGTCAAATGACAAAAATGCCCTCTAATGTTGAAGGGACCTTCAAGGGTATTTTTGACATTTTGTGTCAAAATCATGTTACCTTCAACTCCAGTTGCTTTATTTCTAACAAAACGAAAGTTGGGATATCTATAAAAAGAAAAAGGAATATAGTTGAATACATTTATTAGTTATCTTTCACTTTTTTTACCATTCTTTCTGTGAAGATTAATTTTACATAATGTGATATTTTTACAAAAAAATTGAATTTATATGTTGCAGGGAGGAGAAAATGTTATGATGAAGGATGGGTTTTTCCTATGAGCACCAGAGAGAGTTGTAGTGAAAATGCAATGGCTTTGGTGATTTCTATGAGCCAAGTAGTAGAAGTGTCTTTAATGTAGGAAACTTGAGTTTCATGGTAGCCCATTACTTGTCTTAAATGTTTAGGAGCTCTACCTAGTTTGTACTTTCAATGTTTTGTCTCTTTTGCTTTCAAAGAACCCACTATGCTTTTTAACTCTTAATTAGAGTAACTGTGGGACAAGAAAATGTGAATCTGTTTTCAAGTCAAAATGCACCCAAGTCCGTGAATGATCAAGAGCTTGTGTTCTTTTTTATCAGTAGCAAATTTAATCAATAATATTGTCGATATAGAGAATGAAATTAGTACATCATGATTATTTGCTCAAAAAACACTCGTACTAGACCAAGAAAAGTAGAATTAGATAGAGCCAAACTATTTTTTTTTGTCATAAACAAAATTGAAATTGAACCAGCGTGGTTTCAATTTATAGAAATAGAACTAACAAAAAAATTAAACTGAACTAAAAATTAATTGGCTTGACACATGATTCATTTTAAATTATTATTATTATTATTATTTACTCATCAGGCCATAAGAAACAAGTCAAAACATGCCTACAATATGAGAAATTCTGAAAATCAGTACGAATAAAATAATTTAGACCGAATTGAAAACCGAACAGTTCAAACTCAAATCAAATTCTAACAATTTGGTTCCGGATTTATTTTTTATGACCAAACTGGTCGGTTCAGAACCGCTTTTGGTCTGATTTAGTTTAAAACTGAATTATGAACGCCCATGTCTGTCCCTTCACACACAGCTTTCGATAAAAGCTTATGCAGAGAGAGGTTGGGTCCAATGTGATCAATGCACAATCCTGCTGTGAAATCAAGAGCTAAAAGACACATGAGCATGCAAAGCAACCCAGGTGGTCTCACCTCAGATGAGAAAAGACAGACCACATGAATCAAAGCTAAAAGACACATGAACATGCAACCCCCAGCAAGAGCAGAACCTAGAGATACTTGAACCTGAAATTTCTGCAAATTTTCATGCAACCTTTCATTTTCTCTGCAAAACCACCTCACACACCATCTTTAGCTATTTTTCAGAAAAAAACATCCTTAACATGTATACAAATTTAGCTGCTGTCTGAATATACACATGTATGAGTTATTATGACACAGCAATGAAACTTGAAAGTGGAAATTAATTACCAAGTTGAAATGTGTAAAATTGATGAATTGCCATTAGTACATAAATAAATCTCAGGTTTTCAAAGAATGACGGATCCAAATAAATTAAAACATAGTTCAGGGGAAAAAATTTAACGACACAGAAGAAATAGCATGTCATCAAAATTACCCGATATTTGTATCAGCATGACTAGAGTTACACACCTAAACAGCAACGCTTACGATGAACATGGTCGCTAACGCAGTAAATATCATCAATCCGCTGCTCATCACTGTCGCGGACGAAGATATGTCTTGTGGCCTGTAAAAGAACGGAAAACATAGAATCAGGAAATATGCTAAGCATATAAGTACTTTTTTTTTGTTTAGGGTTTGCGTACTTTTGCAGTTTGTTGAGGGCACCGCAGAAGAGTGCATTATCGGGCATTGGCAGCTCGGTTTTGTTAGTAGCCTCCGGATTGACAATCTTGATATATGTCTCCTGGCCAAGATACCACGAGTCGAGATTTTCCGTCCTCAGGTTCCAGATTCCCACGTTGTCGAGAGAGATCAAGATTGCTGTCCACGCTCCAGGGAAGACCTAGACATGTGCAAGAACGAATCGTGCTCGAGGTTTAGGAGTTTATAGATATTTTTCATCTTGTTACATTCACTATTTGTAATATGCGAACTGTCTCCTACTAATTTGGCATAGTTTTGAATTAAGTGTAAAAGCTAAAATCTCTTAATTCAACTTAGGGATCATTTCCAAACAAAAAAATAATTTAGTTTCAAGGGAAATTTCATCATTTTTATAAAAATACACACATTTTGCAAACAAAATGGAAAACGGCACCCTTTTGCAAGTGTCATATTAGAAGGCTACTTCTTTTCCCTTTATGAAATCAAAATCATTTAATCGTACTTGTGTTGTTGCACGAGCGATTCCATCCCATTTGTTATACGTGCCTCTGCTATTCTCTGTCCACTCACCAAAATCCATCCTGCAAGTAATGAACCATGGAGAAGACGTTAAAGCCAAAATTCAGAAGAAAGGAAAATATATAATGGAAAAATTTTCCTACCCGACTACGAAAAATGCATATCCATCCAAGTGGTAGCTTTGCACTTTGGTGTCATTGTTCTGCAGTATAATTTCCATAAACCCTCGGAATGTACCATTAATTACCGACGTTTCCATGCGAGGCGCTCCTTCAAGTGGCTTAGAAGGAAAATCGAGCTTATATACTCCCTTCAGTTTATATTGGTCGGCCAGCCTGATAGGCGTGGTTGGATTAACAAACGAGACCCCATTTAGCGTTGTCCTCCGCTTCCCATCGATCATCACCGGCGGCTTGTTTTTCACCACATAAATCTCAGTCACATTGATTGATCCATATCTAAAAGAACCTTGCGGGTTAGGCCTAGCGCCGCTGGCAGAGACGTTCCATCTGCATACATTGATCAAGAAGTCGTAAGCGAAAAAAGAGGAAAATACAAAAGAGTGCCCTATAATATGACATTTTTGCAAAAGGGTGTTGTCTTATTTGCATTTTTTTGCAAAATGTTTGTATATTTAATAAAATGACGAAATTACCCCTGAAACATTTTTTTAAAAAATTAAATATTTTAAAAGTTTTCCTGTTTTTCTTTTAACTAAATTTTGTAATTTAATTTTTTTAGTTAAAACTGTTATAAAAGTCTCAATTCTTAATTTTAGGGGCAATTTCGCCATTTTTGAAAATACATGCATTTTGCAAAAAAATGAAAACAACACAACACACTTTTGCAAAAGTGTCCTATGATAAGGCACATTTTTTGCAATTTTCTCAACATAAAAACACAAGAACCAGGTTTCAATCAATTTTCACAATGTTGACGCACCTTATGGATCGGGCTTGGTTCATTGAGAACGTTTTGTCAAACTCGTCGTTTGGCGCCTCGGGGAGGGGACCTTTCGCCTTCCCTTTCGAGTTAGAATAGCGCAAGATCCCAACGCCGGTGACTCTCTTCCAAACCGACTCGTTTACAAGCCTTGCACTCGCTACAATGTAGTAATCAGAACTTGCATTCTGATCCATGGTGACGAGGAAAGAATACGACTGGCCGACGTGAATATCTAGGCTGCTGTAGTTCTGTTGCACCGTGTATGATCCCTCGGTCTCTGCCATAAGCAAATTATGGTTCTGAATCCTGAAGTTTAAACTCGTTGATATTCCGACATTGTGAACCCGAATTCGATAAGTTCTTCCTGCCATTATCATAGCATTTATCAATCACTACTCATGCTCATGCATTTGGACTTCACAAAACACAAGATATATACCCTTTTTTTATCGGTCAATAAAACTTTTTAATCAAAAGGATAGAGAGACAATTCTCAAGGTGGGAAATGTAGTCTAAAAACATTACAAAGGAAATGAAAGGAAGAAAAGAGAGAAAATACAAAGAAAGACTAAGAAGAGTGGCTGCATTTTCCGTCTGAATATGTTTGATAAAGTGAATCATTTCCTCGTTGCTACCCTTAGAAGTGAAACCCCAATATATATGGAAAATAGGGAAAAGGGCAATAGCTTTATGGTTAATTCAGATGTATGCATAACCAACCAAGCATGTACAAATTTCACAATAATATGGACAAAAAATAGATTGATTCAACTAAATATGTAGATTTGTCCAATAATTACTTTCCAGCCGAAAGAAACAAATGAGCCAAATATTCCAGCATGATTCCATCATCTCAAGAACACGAGATCAATCAAAATAGTGTCCACCTACCATAATTAATAATTCTCACAATCCATCACATCAACGCCTAACCCATTTAATCAGTGAAGTGTATAGGTTTCGTGAAACACTAAAATCAGTCGCTACATTTGGCATCACAGGCAAGCTCCTCAATATCTGAGGCCTTGAGAAAAAACAATTACCTGGGTGGACATCGATACTCTCGTACTCAATGCCATCAGGGACAAGCGTATCATTGTACCTATATGGGCCTTTCCCGTTAATTAAAACCCCATTGGGCATCCCAAGGTCTTTCCCCGCGCTAAGGGACTTCCTCAGGTCCTACATTGCACAAACAAAGCAAAAAAAAACCGAATCAGACACATGTTTGATCCAAAAAAACGAAAACTTTCCATGATTGAATGGGCACAAACCGTGTGGTTTCTGGTGTACCAATCACCGATCATGATAGTAATGTCCCCATCGGGGGTTCCAAAGGGAATCGGGATTATGGCCCTGTTGTTAATGATAAAGCCGCCATACCCACCAGCCGCTCTCTGGAAATGCAGAGACGGGAAGTAGTAGAAACTCCCGATCTGGTCCTTGACCTGAAACTGGTAAGTCCAGTTCCATTTCGGGGGGATTGGGCAGTTCGTGCCAAGAACACCGTCTTGCCACGAGTTCCTCCTCTGCTGGATCCCAGCCCTGCGTACAAATCGCAAATTCTCAGACAACAATCAAAAGACAAATCAAAAACAGAAATTCAAAAAGGACTGTAAAACCCTACCAAGACATGAGGAGATCCTCGTCAAGCTTGTTCCTCACATTGACTATAACATTGTTGTTAGTGGTTGCATTGATGATAGGACCTGGAAATTTCCCATTAACAGCAATAACCTGTAAAATTAGTTCAAAACAGAAACATTTACAACAGTGAGCTCAAAACAGGCTTATTGTTTCAGATAAGCAAGAACAGTGAGCTAAAGCAATGAAACTGGAGCCACATTTCAGCAGATCTAAAATCTAGAGCTAAAAATCGAAACTTTACAGAATCTAAAGCAAACCCATTAAGAATTTGTGGAAATGAAGCAGACCCAAATGAAAAAGAACAGCTAAAACCAGGTGGAGAGCTCAAGAACATGAACATACCTGTTGAGGGACACCCAGAGGAGAGGCTGTGATGTAGGAGATCTCAAACTCATAGCTAACAGATGGGTCTTCAGCTGAAGAGAAGCTCAAGAGCAAGCAAATGTTGATAAAACCCAACACTACAAACCCACACAAAGCCATAACTTTTTGCTGCTTGTGTTTTGAGATTCAGAGTATAAAAAATTCTCAAAGAGAGCTCAAAGCTCTTTACATTATCAGAAAAGAGAAGGAGAGGAGCAAAGGGGGCAGAAGAAAACAGGAGGAGTGAAAAAGGCTCGATTTTTAACTTACTTTTGCTTCTTTATTGCATTTCTGCGCTGTTCTCATGTGGGGTAGGGCAAAGAAAATGAAATTAAAGAAATGGGTATTGAGGATTTGATCCAAGGGTTTTGTCGGTGACCGGTCATTGAGAAATATAATAAGAACAGAAACACAGACATTAGTGTGGAAATTATAGAGGGAGAGAAAGAGAGTGACAGCTTAGGACAGTTCACAATATTCAGACACACATGTAAGGTTATGATATGGTCGCTATGCTATTTATCTAATATTAAGGTTGGGGAGCTCCACGTGAGTGCCAGCGATTTGGGCCATTGAATTTGAAACCCACACACGATTGCTTGAGTTGAAGACCAGAACCGAAGAAATGAATCGCCGGTAACATGTGGTTGAAGGTTAGTTACATTTCTTAAACTTTAGTAAAAGAGACCGTTGTCATTGGTTTTATGTCTGTAACCCACCACCATCAATAACATGAGTACCATATCTAAATATATTATTTAGAGATAATTTAACACTAAATTTGACTTATACTTTTCTCACTTACTTATAATTATAATTGACATTTTTTTTGTTGTACGATAAGTTGATAAAAAAATTTCAAATAACTAAAATTTTCGTTATTTTTCAATTAATGTCGTCAATTTTTATTACAAAATGATTAAAATACTCTCGATTGTTATTCAAATATCAAAAATCATGCCCTTAACTTCTCTTTTTTATTTTCCTTTCTCTCTTCTCCTCATCCCCCTCAATCTCTCTCCTCCTCCTTTCCCTCTATCTCCTCTTCCCCTTTCTCTCTCTTCCTAACGGGAGAGTCCTTCAAATACATCATTTTTGTTTTAATTTCCTTTTTCGATGGTTCAAATCAATACCAATAACTTAAGAACGTAAATAAAGACATGGACCGTTTTTATTGTTTTTGTTTTTCTTAATTTGCGTAATGCTTCTGTTACATACATATACAAATTTACTATGAGATCCCGTCAAAATCATTCAATCCATCAACCCAAACCAAATTTACGAGCAAACAAAAAATAACCTAGAAATTTGATAGTGAAGAACACACCATCTCTACAAGCAAACAAAAAAAGTGATTTCTCAACAGAAGAAGCTCCAACCCATAAACTTAACAGTTTCAGATCGGTTTGCTCTTAGTCCTACGATCCAACCTGCAAGCACAGGAAAAACGAAATTTGAAAATGGCATGATGTTAAAAGCTCAACCTATCTAAAAGTTCAAGTTGATAGGTAGATGCCCATATTGTTATTTAAGTTAGTGAACATGTTGGACTCTAACACCCTCACTCACGTGCAAGCCTATTCGAAATGCACGTGGAAACAGATGAGCGAGAGGCAGGTACAGAAGGGGCATCCTCCGATCCATAGGCTTAAGCCCGAAATATATGGCATATAGAGGTCACGTCCAACACATAATCAAGCTCAGATATCATGGTAGAGCTTGGTTCTGTGTTGGACATGACCTCCATGAGCCATCTGTTTCGGGCTTAAGCCCATGGATCGGAGGACGTCTATTCTGTACCTGCCCCGCTCATATGTTTCCACGTACATTTCGAACTGTTTTGTGGCACCTATGGTGTTACATGCATTTTTTTAGTGTGGAGCTCATAGAGATGGGAGATGGGCCTTGCAGAAGAGGGCGACGAGCTTTCCCGTCTTAAACTTAAGCTCAATAGAGGCTTCAATTTGATTTGATGATAAAAAAATGAAAGATGGAGGGGGGTTGATGGGTGATTTGCGCTGGAGGAGCCGCAGCAAAGCGGGAGCGTCTCATTAGAATTTTTTTAGAAGTAGCTCCGTAGAAAAATTTAATTACTTAGATACAAATGAAATGAATCTCTATTATCATTTTTTGAACGAACGTGTGATCTGCATGATAGAGAAAGTTTGGGCACGTAATATGCTTGCTCGGAGATCGATTGAATTGTAGTTGAGCAACTACGATGCTTGTTAGTTGTTGTGGCAGAGACCGATATTTTTCATGCAGATAAAGAATCGCGATGTTCCGAAATGTGGCAGTGGATAAGCTCATTAACGACGATGAAAAGGAGTTTGAGGTTGTAGTTACGAAGTAGATTGGCTATTTTAGTGTTTGTATGTTCACTGACGAAGGTCCATCCAAATGACGAGACATCTGACGATCAGTGATGTCCTCGACATTCGACTAACAGCGATGTCTATCCAGAAGTCTACACTGAAGTCGGTGGAACATCTCTGCAGCACGAGTTTCAGTAAGTTGCCGGTTTAGTAGAATTC
>JAYMTP010007777.1:0-10669 GCA_036897365.1 Geranium brycei | reverse complement strand
ATTCTAATTACTCACTCGCGTAAAAAACTTAAATTAATATAATATAACATTTATTTATATTAACTTTTTGATTATATTGTAAAAAAAATTGTTAATTAAATTCATATTTGGATTTTTGGGTCGGGTTTCGAGTTTCAGAGAAAATCCGTACCCAATGTGTTTTTCTGGTTAGGCACCCATTTACTGTTAACGAATTTTTTGCGGGTCGGGCACCCGTTCAAATTCAATAAGTTCGGGTGCAGATTTGGCCAAACCTGACTCGTTGTCATTACTGGTCGGATCAAACCAAAAATTGACTGACGGTTTGAATCGGTTCGGCATAAACTGACTAACGCTTCAAGTCGGTTCGACCAAAGCTTACTAAACTGGAGCGGGTTGATTTCAGTTCTTCCCCTTTGAAAGCCAAACCCGGTTGGTTTGACTCTACATTTTTTAAAACCGATTCGGGTCGATTCTTGGCCCGTAAACAGTCCTACCACTATCAGCATGTGCTTGTTATACTAACAAAGCATCAAGATAAGTAACTAATTAATTAACTACGTACTTATATTAGCAGATAAGTAAATAGCGGGTCCCAACCAATCCATTAGAGCTTTAATAAATCAGTGAATAATAAGTTTACAAATTAATTAAACTCTTGAGTTAATTGATAAGCTCAGTGAGAGGACATAGAACTGTACAGTATTATTCCATGCGAAAGAGAATAATAATTCAGTCCATCAGCCACAATAAGTAGCTAGATGTGAACAAAAGTATATATCTTAGTGTAAACTAGGTGTGAACCAAAGTGGTGGGCAGTCCAAATTGAACATCTGGTCGGCAACCGATGGTGGTGGTGTAAAGGTGGTGGCTTGACCGTTGATGACATGGTAGATTCCTGTAGCACACTCTCGAATTTGAGACCTGCGTGTATGGTCATCATTGGTGAAGTATATGCAGTCAGGCTTGAGCTGATCGGAAGCTTGGACGGCATAGCTATAGTTTGTGCCAAGAAACAAGCAATGACCCCCCCAAGTCGCCTGACACCCATATTCAGATACCCTAATCTGTGAGTGTCGAAGAATATAGCAAAGACATAGCAGTTGGGGGAATGAGGAGGGGCGGTGAGGAGCAACTTGGCCACACAAAAGACAAAAGCAATATTATGAGGAGGGCCATGGCGACGCATGTCGGGTTGGTGGAGACGAGGGAGAGTAATGGAAGCTCCGGACAAAGGATTAAAGAGGAAGACGTCCAGATCGTAGCCAGCCAAAGGGAGAGCCACAACCTCGTTTGCATAAGATCCCATATTCGAGCTCGAACAGCTCGCCTCTCGTGAGAGAGTGGAACCTGCAACAAATTCACTTCAATCTGTCCACACCCATGTTCATCAACACAACAAACAATACAAATTGAAATTCCCAAAAACCATAACCATCTGAATAGACTGAATTCCGATTATTAGAACGAAGATCGTCAATACCCATCTCGAGACACAGAGATCAGAATCAGAAATGAGAACAATACATAGAAAACGATACTTACACAATATACACCTTCACGGCCATTGCAAGAATCGTCCTCAATCGGTCAAAGCTCTCTCTCTCTCGCTGAGATTTGTAAATTAAATAAACCAAAAGGTTCTTTATATAGTTGCAGATTCGACTGGTCTACAGGACTATTTTTGTAATTTCATATTTATTGTTGGTTTATGGATATAATATACTTTCTAATAATGAAATAAAAAATGATGGCATGTTGTGGTCATGCCCATCATCATCATGATCACGGTCCAAATCGTGCTCTAGACGGCCCTGATTTTACGAGTCAATGGTTCCGATGGATCCATCAGACTAGGTGTGTCCATATAAACCCGGAAACCGAGAAACCGGTCAAAACCAAACAAAATCGGACCGAACAAAATTGAAACCGGAACAAACCAGTAGCAATTCGGTTTTAATTTGTCAAAACCGATAAGAACCGATCCGATCTGCAGTTATTGATTTCAATAACCGCGGTTAACCGGTACCGACCAGATCTTTAGTTGATGATGGGCTTTGACTTTGTACACACAGTTGTGGACCATTGGGAGTCCATAGATGACGCATCACACGCTGCATGCTGACCATAATAGTATATGCCAAAAATCTCATGTGTATGAATTTACTAAATTGCCCTCCCTTTAAGGGAGAGCCCTATCTATATATTTATACTTTAATTAAATTGATTTCATGACTGATAAAAAATCAATACGTTATTAAATGTGAATATATTTTATATCACCTTATAATTTATTACTGCACGTACCTATATATAATTATTATTTGTGATTTTGTCACCGATTCCTTAATTAATTTTGTTACAAACTATTCAACATGTAATAAAAACCTGATTTATAGATAAAAGAAATTTCACATCCAATTCGGCAAATAAATGTTTAGAAAGTTATAAATGTTTGTTAGTCGTAATTAAGTGTCAATCAATCATGTATCATCATTTATTATACATGATTTTGTTTCGTACATAAATACATAACATTTATTAATACATACTTAGGAGCGCAATCAAGTGGGAATTCACACCTTACAAAAGAAAATGAGAACTAATTATGACTGGTAGATGAAAATTTTGATGGTTTAAATTTTTACTGACTCATCAATGATAATTTGGTGTAATTTTTCACAATTTTCTATTTCATTTTTTCTTTTAATACAAGTATAAGGATATTTTTGTATTTTTATATGAACAAATCATTAAATTATTTTCTTTTTTAATTATAAGATCTAATTTACTTAATTGTGATTAAATTTATTTCTTAATTTACTTTTGTACATATTTCATGAGATTGTTTTACAAATACAATATTTATTTCTATTTTCTTACTATTTCATGATATTTCATTCACATTTTCTTACAATATTTTATTTGTATGATTACATAATTTACACACATTTTTTACTATTTTATTTTTTATGATTTCATTTTCACAAATACAAGATTTTCCCAAAATAAATCTATTTCATTTATTTATTTTCTCTTGGATTTCATGACTTTGTTTGTATGCCAACATAATTTACAAAAACATTTACATTTCATTTTTCAAAATTTCGTTTTTACGAACATTTTTGTATCCTTTTGTGAATATTCTTCATTGTCTCCAATTACACGGGTTTAATATTTTCCATGGTGATATATGTTTCATTTTCATAATAATGATGTATGTTTCATTTCATTCGAAACTGTATATGTTTCAGCGTTTCATGGTTCAGAAACTACGAAAATGAAATACAATATCATAAATTAACCGTTTATAGGTGTAACTATGTAAATAATTCATGAAACATATGTTAAAACAATAGATTAAGAAGAATTATCAATACGAAACAATGTATCATGATGAGTAGTGAATAGTTTTAGGCAAGTTTAATAGCTTATAGATGAAGATATCGTAAATTTCACATTAATATATTCATCTAAAACAAATATTAAGAAAACTAGTACAAGTTACAATATATGGCAGAAAAAACAAAAATTTGATAAATTTTCAATACAATATGATTTGGGAGCGGCAATACAAATGATTTTTGTGAGATATGAGAAGCAAATAATAGAGTTTATTTTTAGAAATTGTTATATTTACCCATACACCATTTTTGTTATTATTTTATTTATTGATAAATAAATAAATTGATGACAATCATTAATCATTACCATCTTACGAATGATAATTATTATAATATTCTTTTGTAAGACATGATTTTTATTAAATTGCATCCGTACACACTCATACTATATTAAGTAGGCAAATAAGGCAAGTCATGACTTTACCTTCAAACAAGACAATGCCAAATCCTATTAATAAAAATAGTGTAAAAATAATATTATTAATATTATCATGTGTGAATTGTAGTAAACGACTCTTTATATGAATTATTGATCAAGCTAAATAAGAAAATTATAAAAAATACAACTAATAAATAGTAAACCTAAATTAAAAAAAGCAAACCTAAACAATAGGAAATCTGACTAATTATTCCATCACCTATAAACATCTCCTAAAAGTTGGATTTGCCAACAAATTTATTAGGTTTATGTAACACATCATATTGAGTTGACAATTGTCCATGTGTTAGTACCATTTCTCTTATAAATACTCAGTAATGATACAAGAAATGAGGTACACTATCGTCTACTAATCACAAAATCCTTACTCTTTTGTTTCAGACAAAATATATAATTTAGATTAGTGTTTCATAAAATGTTAGGCGCTAATCGGACGGATATGACCTGTTGAGGATTAATCAGAATCATTCAAAAGTAAATTGAATTAAAAGATTAATTGAGAATTATAAATAAATTAATCAGGCAAGTCTATGATTTTTAGAACACTGGGTCAAGACTACAACTACTGCAACTACCCCAAGTTTATGATATGAGAAATGGGTTTTGCTTCAAGACCAACCATTAATTCCTGTTTTTTTGTTGCCTTGTTGAGGAAGTTACTGAAGTTGAAACTTACCAACATCATTGAGACAGAGATATGTGTTTGTAACCTCTTTAGCCGAAAAGCCACAGACAAAGGAGCAAATTTGTTTTCTCCTTTAGCCTACAAAACCAGACCAATTGTGCTGAAAGTTGCGAGAACGCGTAAAAGACCAGAAATGGCTCTCTGACCTTTGAAAGCTGCAAGAACATGTATATATCTCTTTGATTATTGCATTTCATACTTACCACAGAATCCACCATGATGATCAACTCGCACAGATCATCAGCACCTGACAAGTTGAGACCTACTAAACCTGACTCTTTTGGTTTCGACTTTGCATGTGTTTCTGGTCTTTACCTCGAATTCATGATTCTGTCTCTGCTTACTTTTCCAGAAGCTGCAGCCAAGCCAAAGTGATCAAGTAAATTTTACATTACTTGAATTGGGATCACAAAACCAGCAGCTCAAGGTTAATGTGACAGTGGAACTTGGGAGCAGAAGCAATGTTTTCTGATCTAAGACAAGAATAAGTAGGAATGAATCACAATCACGGGGTTGTTAATGGGTCGGTCGTTCAGTTGAGAGGTGTTCACATGTCGATTAATCCATATGACATGAGAAATTGAACCTACATGACTTTATATGGTATCCAATAACTCGTTAATGATCCTTTCATAACAGAATGCTCGTATTTCATACTCAAAACAACCTGAAACTATTATTTGAAAAATGTAAATAAAAGACAACATGATAATCAAAATATGATGCTATGTTAAATTCCAATTCAGCAACACATTTAACTTTATATGGCCAGTACATGTGACCAAACTCATGAAAGAGCGAGTCAAGTTAGCATCTAACCTCTAAACAGTGTTCTAAAAATCTTCGATTTCTTAAAAGATTCTCTCAGCCCACTAACACGCAACGTTTTTTAGAACACTGCATCCAAGTAGTTCTTGCTAAAACCTTACTTCTTGAAGAGCAAAATGATTATAGAAAACTGCACCGAATTTGAAAACATATGCAACACGTACTTCAATTTGTCAAAGCTAATATTTTTACTCATCAAAAGAAAGATGCATTGTTTCAGTTTTGAGATACCAGACGACTCATATTCATAATTTCTCATTCCACCATTTAAATCCAACATATTCCCAAACAACTTCACAAAACAGAACCAGTAAAAATTTACAAAAAAATCAATAAAAACCCTGCAATTCCTGGTCAAGAGCTGCCTGGAGCAAGAACCGAGAGTCCTCCATCAAATCAGGGCTCAACCTGAACATCAACACACAAAACTCCATCTCACTGAGAGCACCATCTCCGTCAAAATCGCCTTCCCTCAACATCGACCTCAGGTCCTCGTCGCTCATGTCCTGCAACCCCAGAAGCGCCGAGTTCCTCTTCAGGCTCTCGAAAGTGATGACCCCTTTGTCGCCGTCGGCGAGCAAGCTGAACCCATTACAGAGCTCCGCTACGAGACCGTCCCGGCCCAGTCTCTCCCCCATCACCGGCAAGAAATCGTGGAAATCTGAAGATTCCGCCATTGGAGATCGAAACAAAATCAAGGGTTTGGGAGAGAATTGAAATCGAGCAAGAGGGTTGTGGATTTAAATAGAGGTGGGTCGATTGTGAGTTCCGAGAAGGAGAGGGCGTGGACATGGAGACAACTAAGGAACAGGTAATGGAGGTCCATCTTCCCGAAGCTGCCTCTGGGTTTCTGACCAGCAGGGGCAAAACGGTCAAATCATTGGGCAAGTCGATGCTTCGTAGAGGGTACAATTGTCTTTTTGTGGTGGGTTTCCTGATAATTTCTTGTTGGAGTTGAAGAAGCTCAATTTGATTTGGTAGCTTTTTCGATTTTTGACTATTTCAACTTCAATTTTAAGTGATATATAATTCTAGTGCGTGTTGAACGAGGTGGGCTAACTTAATAATATATTCTCATTATCGAAAAAGTGTGATATTCAAATATCTTTTACAGCACATATGTGTTTTTCATTACTATTTTGATGAGAATAAATTCATGAATAATACTTTGAAATATCACATTCACATGTGTTAAGTGTTGTGTTGAGTGAGATTCTCCTTTTAAGATGAAAAATGCAACATTTATAGGTTGATAGGTAAAGAATGTCTTCTTTTAACTTTTTCTCCATAAAAAATCAAACATTGATGATAAACATGTTTATATTAGGACATTGACAGGGCAAAATTTCATTTTGCTTTCCATCTCTCAGCAAATTTAGAAGAGAACTCTTAAATTCATCTGGTTTGTTACTAAAAAAACATAATTCTCCTATGCACATCTCATATAGATTTAGATATTGCATTCTGCACAAAGTTCAATCCTTGGCATAAAGCAGCTAAATGAATTTGCATGGCTACAAGCTTGTTAAACATAACGAGTATTATATAAAACAGTGGCAAGACTTTATCCAAAAATACATCAATTGTCCCAATTCGAAAGTCTGATACATGCAAGAAGCTGAAGCTAATCATTCCAAAGTTCATACATGTAATAACTGCTGAAGAGAGAAATTTACGGGATCAAGGCATCACCACAGATGCTTCAATAACTCTTCTACGCAATATCTCCGTTGACTCAAACACCTTCTATTCTATCTACAATACACAAAATCCACGTCACAAGGTCAGATTCGTGTCCTTGGAAGAAAACTAGCAAATAAAAGGAAAACAGCATTAACATGAAATGCAAAAAAAAGTTCATTAACTTACTTACATGCGGTACCTTACAAGCAGGGACGAGCCATTGCAAGCCTTATGAAGGATGTTGCCCCCACAAGGAACATTTTTTTCTTCCAAAATATACCTTATGCTTTTCATGTTTTTCTACTTAATTTCCCCCAATATTTTCAAAATTTAGGAATATGCCCCCATTAATGTAAATTTTTTTAGTTATTGCTAGTAATAATACTCAATAACATTACCCCCATCACACCAGATTTAAATTCTGGATCTGTCCTTGCTTGCAAGTGCTGAATATTGTAAATTAATTATTTGGTGAAGCATGAAAAAAATGAGAACTATAACATGCATAACCAGCTCTGGTAAAGAAAAATCAACTAATTTCCCAAAGAGGAGTACAAAAATACAGAGTTCCACGACAAATATTGTTACCTGCCATAAAGAGGATGAGGCCGAGATCCCAACGTGTGCTGATTAAGCATCTATCATAAAACATGCACGAAATGTTACATTACAAAGCAAGTCACAACCATATATTTCGTTTAATGCATGGTTCAAGATCCCAAAAATTGAAGTGGATGGAATAACGGAATCACAGGGCATATTACATAATAAGTACAAGAAAGTCATCTAAACATAAAGTATCATAAACACTCAACATAACTGGCGTAGGAGGAACAATCGAAGCGCACACATGCACACCACATTCAAGCATTTATGGCAATTATGTAATTAACTACTTATGGGAGTACATAATTGAGATAGACAGAACAATGGAATCGCCAAATAGAAGAAATATCCAGAGAACTGTTTCATCAGCAACCATTCTTGCCAACTCAAAAATTACATAAGATTTTCCGTCTTGGTTTTCAATTAAATGCCTACTTCAGAGGCACTTACATTGAAAACTCCCAGAGAGAGTATATGTGTCTGTCTTGCTACAAACTCGAACATACAATGGACACAACTTCATGTGTAGTGTTGACATGTTATCTATTATCCTATGTACATATTGAGTTATGATGCTCGTTTCCATTTTAATGAAAATATAAAAAAGATATATCCAATATGTTAGATGTGCAATGCCACTGCAGACTTTCTACTAGAAACAAAAGCAGAATACGGGGATTAAACAACAATACGATGATGATGACCATGCCGATTAGATTTCCATGTATTTGTGAGAACCAGGAGTGCAATCATAAATTGATAAAGTTTGAAACAAAAAATATCTTCAAATGTTTTTGCTAGTTGGTACAATGACTCTCCTAACAAACAAGATCATGCAGATAGGAAGTACTCCAAACTAATAAATGATGAGACTCCTATCAGATCCCTCCCGATTAAAAGTAGTCAAACTTCCATAAGAAAATCCGGCAAACATTAGTTTTGAGCTGAAACCATGGACATGTATATACTGATTAGAGCATATGAATACTAGGTAATGCCAATAACACCCATCTATAAGAAATTCTTTTCCGCCATCCATGCAATAGGTTTTATACAACACTGCCAAAATCCTTCTGTGAGAGTGTAGGTTCAAAAGGCTAATAGTACTCGAACAAACGCCAAAACAACATTTAAGTGTCAGTGTATGATATAAAGAACAAACAAAGTGGGATTCCAGTATCCCATTCACAAACATATTCGATACAAACAGACATGAAAGATAGTATGCAAAAAAGATATGTACTAATTATTACAAAACTGAGTCAGCAACAGACCACATATACGCTGTACTCCAGTGAGGACACTGTTTTATATTAAACTACGGATCAAGAAAATGTTTTGCCACGTCTCTAAGGTGAGCAGTATCAACTATCAAAAAAATATACATTATATAACAAAATAAAAGCATTGCATGGATACACAATATCATCGAGCATCAAAAGAGGCCAGCAGCAAGCAGATACTCATTTGTGCTAAAAATACATACTAGCGTGAGCAACCAATTGCTGATAAACTCTTGAAACAAACAATCCAATATTGCAAATAACAGCAGAGAATCATTTCTATCCAAAGAAGGAAATAAAGTCAGGAAAACAGAAAAACTAAACAAATTAAGGCAAGTGAAAAAACAAATTAACCAGCCATGGCATGTGTCTCGTTTAGTTCTATGGGTCCTGGTCAAGATCTCTGCAACAATATACTCTATGGTTTCTCCCAAAACTATACATTCACTTCATCCATGGCATTTTTTTTATAGAATACCTCGTGCTTTTATAAAGCCAAATGCTATGTTACTAATTTCTAGTCAGAAGACAACATTAAATCAAAAGCACAGAAGGATTACGATTCAGTAACCAAAAGAGCCTATAGCGCAGTCTTCCAGTTTACAAAATTGTCCCTCATACCAAATCCATTAAATGCAAAAATGCACACATGATTACGTCTCTTCCTAGGAAGTAAATCTACCCCTTGCTCCAACTACTCATCGAGACAAGCCACATTCTCATGATGCAAAGTGAAGGTTGTAACCAAAAACATAAATACGACGCCGCTCTATCATTACCTTTCACCATCAGAGACTCATAACAAGAATCAACCATTCTAAATATTATTAACACAAAGAACCCAACACACTTTATCTGCTCAATGTTGTAGCAATCAACCACACCACTTCACTTTTTTTATCCTAACTGACACTTCATCCGTTTCTAGCAACTCAAATCAATCAGTACAACACACCAAACAATCCAATTCACACAGCAGGACACAACAACACCTAACATAAATTGATCAATCAAAGACACAAAACAATAGAAAGTTAGAATCAAGTCCTCACCTTTCTTCTTACCCACCACACCCTCCTGCGAGGCGGCGGGATCGACCAAGGCCTCATCTTCACCCTCAGACTTCACCACAACCACAGCCTCCCCTTTCCCACCGCCATTCCCAGCCTCCTTCTCATCTGGGTACCTCACGACCACCACAGGACAAACACAATGATGAACACAGTAATCACTCACACTCCCAAGCTTCCCATCGCTCCCTCGCTTGGCCGCGCCAAAACCCCTACTACCCATTATCACGGCGCTCAATCCGAGCCTCTCCACCTCCAGGCACAGCCTCTCCCTCATATCATGATCCTTGACGATGTGGATCTTGTACGGGATCTGGGCCTCCTTCAGGGGCTTCGCGAGATCGGCGAGCTTCGAGGCCGTAAAGGCGTCGAAATCGTCCTCGAGCCTCTGCTTCGACTTGGGATCGGCGGATGGGTCGTCGGCAACGGCGTCGACCGATCCCCAATCGGCGCCGAAGAGGACGGAGGTGGGGCAAACGTGGAGGAGGACGACGGCGTCGCCGGGGCGGATGTAGTGGCTCACGGCCCAGCGCACGGCGTGGCCGCTCTCGTCGGAGAGGTCGACGGCGACGCCGATCTTGCGGCGGGGGCCCGCGGGGGGGGGGGGGGGGGGGGGGGCGGGGGCGGGGGGCGTGGGGATGGGAGGGTGGTGGCGGGCAAGGGGTGCGGGGTGGGGGGGAGGGGGAGCGGAG
>JAYMTP010007776.1:0-10670 GCA_036897365.1 Geranium brycei | reverse complement strand
TAAGGTGTGAAATCGGCGAATTTGGGGAGGTTTATTGGGGAATTAGAGGAGGAGGAAAAACACTGAGCGAGTGAGGCTCTGGTTCTCGATTCTTTTAAGCGGAAAAAGAAGCACAAACGTTACTGAATAGAGGGCACGACCAGGTTATTGCCCAGATGGTAAAACGGAAATAAATAAACAATCTCAAATTTAATTTTAATAATAAATTGTTAATATTTTTATTTTTTAACAATAAATAAATTATTCATCAGTTAAATATAATGTAAAAAAAGACATATAACCATCTCAATACTCAGCAACACTTCAACTAAAATTACGATTATTGAACTCCACTTAAGTTTTTGAATAAGAATTGTTATTTTTTAAAATGAAAAGACGGAAATTTTATCAGGTAAAATTTTAATTTTCAAATCTAAAATTATATTTTTCAATCCAAAAATTTAACACATGCAATTTATAAAATTTGAGTTTAGCTGAATGACTTAACTGACTATATTTTAAATGCAGCCAAGTGAAAATGACAGGATAATTATATTTTTTGAGAAAAATGTATAATTATTGGTAATCTCTTATGCATGAATGTACCATATTCCATATCTACCACTATGTTGTAGTTATTTTTCTTAAACTAAGTTTTACTTTATTCATTATTGTTAACTCAAAGTTTTACTTAATTTTGTTCAAAAAAAGAATATTTAAGCACATGAAATTCATTCAATTTCATGCCCAGTTTTTTCTAAAACAAAAAAGCTTTTCAGCTTTATTATAATTAGAAGACGGATAACTTGAAATAGGATCGGTGAGATAAATCTTGCACCTGATTCCCACATAACATAAACGAGAGCGAATTTAATATATAGAAAAGAAATATTGGTCAATAACACGATAATACAAACATTAAGTTTTCAATAATTCGATCCTCAATAGACGACGCATCAGGACACAAGCAACTAATTTTTTGGAGATAAAATTTTTGAGTGACTATACGTAGGCCCGCGGCCTCCACCTATGATGGTTGGAGCTCTGAAGGCTGGGGAAACCACGTGGCCCTGAAAAAACGTGAGCATATCAAACTACTTCGAACATTATTACTGATAAAAGATTCCGGCATTAACAAACAATCACCAAATAACCATCGCAACTGCCAGAAAACCACCTCCAACCGCCAACAACGGCTGGCCGCCAACAGAACCACGGGGGAGGGGCCGAAGGTGTAGAGAGAGGCTCTTGGTTGAAATAATATTTTGAAATAAATATTTTCCAATAAGTGAATTATACGGATTTAATAATTAATAATTGCATTAATTAACTACATAAGTAGGACGTGGAAATGAACAATCCAACGGTAATCCAAAAGACTCCATCGAACGGCTAAGAAGCGACGGCGCCTATTTGAACCAATAAGAGAGTAACAGGTGGACGAGGATAGTAGATTTCAGATAAATGAAAAAGAAGAAGAAAAGGAGTTGTCGATTAGATCTAATCCAGTGGCAATTTCTCAATTTCGAGGTTCGTAATTTCTGAATCCTCCAATTTGGTTCAGGTATATGTTTTTCGTGCTTTTCCAGAAGATCTGTGCATAGAATTTGAGTCTATTTCTTTGATTTGCATGAGTTGGGTGGTAGTGGTAGACCAATTTATTTGTGGCGAAACCAAAATTGAACAGTTTAGTTGTTGAGTTATCGAATGAAGTTGCATCAGAAATGATATCGTAGTGCTCAATTTGATTATCAATATCTATACTGTTTCGAATTTGATTGAATCAATACAGAACTTGAAAGTTGTGCTCTTTTGCCCTTTTGGGTTTGTTGTGTTATGACTTGGGCTGTTTTCAAGTTCTTTTTGGATGATGTAATTTACATTTTCTATTATGAGGGAGCTATGATTTCTATAATTTTGGATGTTTTATTATTCTTCTGAATGAATGAATTGCTCCAAGATGTAAACTTTATGTTGTTATGATGGGGTGGAGCTGATTCGGGTTTACTATGAAATTTTAGGAATTGGAGTTTTTGAGATTCGGAGATGACAAGTAGGTTTGGGGAATCCTCAAGCAGGTCGTCCGAAAGTCCCTCCTTTTCCGGAAACAATGGCAACAGTGATGCTAGTAACTTCGAGTGCAATATCTGCTTTGACTTGGCACAAGACCCGATTGTTACTTTATGTGGTCACCTTTTCTGTTGGCCTTGTCTTTACAAATGGCTGCAAATTCACTCACGATCCCATGATTGCCCGGTGTGTAAGGCCATTGTTGAGGAGGAGAAGTTGGTCCCTTTATATGGTAGAGGAAAGACCTCGACTGATCCGCGATCAAAGTCAATTCCGGGGATTAACATTCCAAGTCGTCCGTCTGGGCAGAGACCTGAAACAGCTCCTCCACCAGAAACAAATCATTTCCCTCCTCAACATGGCTTCGGATTAATGGGAGGCTTAGGCTTCGGAGGGTTTCCACCTATGGCAACTGCAAGATTCGGGAATTTCACGTTTTCTGCTGCTTTTGGCGGTCTCATCCCATCCTTGTTTAATTTTCAGGTGCATGGATTTCCCGATGCCACAATGTTTGGTACATCTGCTGGATTTCAACATGGCTTTTCTAATTCATTCCACGGGGGCCATGCACATGGCTATCATCAGCATGGAGGTCAACAAGTACAGCAAGATTATTATCTGAAGAGGTTGTTTTTAATTATTGTGTTTTTTGTTGTTGTTACTCTTTTATGGAACTAGAATGAATATTCAGCTAGCAGAGTCCAGCCTTACCAACATGTGTTTAGGATTGTCAATTTCAAGGGTTTGTATATCTTTTATTAGGGCATTTGGTGCTGATACATGTGTGGAAATTGCTCATACATCATAAGTATTACTTCTTGCCTTTTGTATAAGTATTTAGCATATGATATTCATACACAGACATGCTTATACCTTTAAATATTGTCCCTTGCAGATTTTGATTTGGCTTAAATATTGTTAAGTTGCAATTGTGAAATGGTCTCTACAATTAGACTTCTCTAGTTGTAGCCTTTTATCCGTATCATGTCCTATAAGTTTTAGTGGGTGATAATATGAGCATTTCTTCCATTAAGGATCTGTAAGGAACAGAAACAAGAGAACTTTCTTCTTCTCCAAATGGAACCTTTTGTGACTAGAGGTTCCATTTTTTTCCAAATGGATATTTAATAGTATGTTTGGACAAGGTGTGTTGTTGCCGAGACTATAAGGGTCAGAATAATGTTTGATCTTGATATTGTAACTGCATCAATTTGAAAAAGGGATTAGTGAAAATTTCCATGTAAAGATTGTGAGAGAAGTAAATGAAACCATGGAAGTGAGGCTCTTTGGGTCATGCACTTTTGAGCTTACAAGTTTTACAAGAAGGGTGTAAATCCACTGTGACTCAACGTTGTTGTTATAGGTCTTACACTTGTACAAGTTAAATTGGAGAGCAGTATTTTGTTTTGCTGATGATTTAAGAACTATAGGATGTATCTGGCTGTAATTTCCATGCTTGCATACAATATGTACTTGTTTCCTCTCAGGACTCGAGGAAACTCTTCAATTATTGAGTCGATTTTTCATTGAGAAATCAACAGTATGATTAGAGTCATGTGTGAGGCCGACAAAGGTTCAATGTTGTTTATGAGATATTTTGTTGACACTGTTAATAATTCGAGCCAGTTAGAAAGGTATATTTTTTCTTTAGAAACCATATAATTGATTTCATGATGTGTTTTGATCGAAACACTAGCAATGGTATCTGTAATATAGAGCACGCTATGAATGTGTCCATAACATTCTTGTCAAATGAGTTTGCAGAATATCTAGGTCAGAATTGTAACTGTGTTTATTTGATTTTTCTATGACCTCTTAGTTTAGCTGCCATATTCATATTGCTTTGTACATCTTGCAAGTTGCAACATGTTGTGCACATTATTTGGTAAGATTAATGAAAAGACAAGGTATTCATCACAAAATGAGGAAAAATCAAGTTATATGGGTTTTGTTGCTTTTGCACTCCATTTTAAAGATTTGTGTATAAATAATATCTTCCTCTTCATTATTTGAGTTTAAAGTCCGGCTGTTTCTTCATTTTATAATGATTGGGCGTATCCTTATGATGTGAACATACATTTTTCATTATAATAACATCCTTTTCTCATAGTTTTAAGAGCAAACTATTATTTTCAGTCTAGCACCTGGCTTTCTGTAGATGGACGTGAGGTCTCCATTACTCTTCTAACCCACAATTATTATCCAAAAAGAATTTATTTTGTTCGAATTTTGACATTTAGTTGTGAAGCCATTTGCGTAAAATACCATCTTATTAAATCTTGTTACCCAAAGAGCACAAATTGTTCATATTTGATACCTAAATATACCATCTTATTAAACCTTGTTATCCAAAAATATATTTGTGGGCTAAAATTTGTAAATGTTATAATGTTAACTGGCTTGATTATGGAGACAAAATAGAAATATTTATATCATTTTTTGACGTAAAACATTTTTAAGACTACTAGACAGCAAAAGTTGTTTGAATACAATCCCTAAATCTTAAGATAATAGTAGGCATCAAATTTTAGTGTAAATTTAAAGATGATCGCACATTGAAGAGGTTTCAGTAGCATACTATCCTCCTACTTGAATAAGGCTCATATTGAAATCTTATTCAAGAACCTTTCACATAAATGATACAAATCAACTTCATTTGCGGCATCAAATGAGAGTTGACAGTTGACACAATATATCAACCAACACAAATCACCATTTAAGCCAATAGGACCAGTTTTGGCAGAGTTTGACGCATAAATGTGACTTGCATTGTTTTGCGACTTCAATGGCCGAGCTCAGCTGGTAGCTACACAGCACCTGAGCAAATAATTTCTTTGACTTGGCGGTGCTTGCATGTGTGAGGAATGCTTCTGCTCATTTTCGGAGATGATTGAAAACTCTAAACCTAAAAGCTCCCCTGTAACAATAAAAAACATGGACACCAATTAGATTTAGATGGTCAAGGAAATTCAAGTATTGTTACGCAATGCTACCATTCAACATCTAGCTGATGTGCTTGGTTCCATAGACATCTTGTTTATGGATAGCATGATAAGCCAAGTTTATGACATAAGATTTCTGCAGGTAAGACTTTGAGTAAATCGCTTCATTACGAAATTGGTATATTTTTCGGTATTTTTTTCATGTCTCAATCCAATAAGTAAAGTGACAAGATTTATTACTATACCTCAATAATATCAAATATACTAGAAGACTAATAGATTGATGGGTAGGTACAGGCAGTATTATAACATACTTGGCTCAAACCCTTTTTGCTCTTGCTCGATCGATATCACCTTTCCACAGGCATAATTATTTCCTTTCTTTCTTTCATTTCCTTTTCTCTTCACTAGAATGCATTATCCAACTATGTTTTGTATGCTGTACTTAGTTATTACTTGGAGATATTTTTGTATGGTTCCCTCAAGCAAAACCCCCAAAGCCAATATCCACAAGTTGATTATTTTCATGTCTTTTTTGCGATTTGATTTTATTATCAATTTTGTACTATATGACATACTTCTGCTGATAGATTTATTTTTATTCTAGATTTTAGGAACCCTTAGTTTTATATTGCTGTTCTAATGATTCACCACACCTTTGATGATTTAACTTTACTATTATCCGTAAGATCCGATGGTTTTATCGGTGCATATATACTGAGCTTAAAAAGGTTTTCTTATGTTTTCCTTGAATGCAGATGACAAATGATTAAAATTGAAGCAACAAAGTTATCATTTCTTATACAGATAAATTAGCTCGAAATGAGAGCAGGGACAGAAACATGATCGTATGACACAGACATGTGATTCTTTTCGACTTCAACAACTACACCTAATATGAAGAAGAATGTACTATACATTATGACATAATATGAGTATAGAGATTTTTACTTGTTGTGAATGCTCATACTTTAATTTGGTAAATCCATTAGAATTCCAATAAATATGAGAAATCATCCAAAACTTGAACAAAATCCAATACATGTTTAGACTGAGATATGCTGATTTACCATTGTCAAAAGTATTATTTAGAACTTACAAGTATCAATGAAGCTATATGAATGACTACTTGACAAACAACTCCATATGACCCTACCAGTAATACTACTACCTTATCCAATGAGTTTCAAAGTTCAACTCACAGCAAGGGAAGGAAACAGAAGAGAAAACATTACCTGATTTCATTTATCCTTGGTTAGTTTGTCAACCTTCAATGAATAAATTAATGCAATTCACATTTAAAGCCTCCTTAAACTTCCACATTGATGATGCCTACAAATAGACACAATTAAACTATCAGGAATTATGAAAGAACTCAATGTCAAAGTAAGCATGCAGGATTAACCTATAGTTCTACCCACATGCCATTTCCTCTTTTCTACTAGACAAGAAAATATGAGGTTGAATAGCAGTCTTCTTTTGCTGACTAGGTTGAATTATTGTTTTGGCATCTAAAGTAAGAACTTTTTCCAAGGAAACAAAAAACTATCAATACCCAAATCTTTCTGGAAAGAAGATACTTACTCAGAAGTTTAAAGTCCCCCCTGAAGTACATCCTGTTAGTTTTGTTCTCTACAAACAAACCCGTGACAACTTAACAAATAAAATTTGCATTTTATCCAGCACGAAGGTGAAGGAAATGTGAAATACAAAAACTTACAGCGGAAGGGAAAGCTTGTTCACAACTTCACTGTATATAGAAAGAGAGCCGAGCTTTTGTGTTTCGGAACTAAATAGTTCAGATTTGAAATATGGAAGAAAAATGACTTTGTATTCCTAATTTCGAACACTTAAAATTCAAGTCACTGGAAACCTTCAGAAGATTATATTCTGAGATGATTCCAATGGTGCAGAACTCTTCATGTGTTTTGGGATGATATTGAGAAGTTATATGATATCCTGTACCATAGTAAATAATCTTGCTATTTGAGTCCAACTGTAAGGAAATTGGTATACAATAATACAAATCAGTAGTTAGATAGCAAATTACCTGGGCCTCCCAAAACAGCAATAGGTCACATGCATTCCTTCACGTACACTCCCAAGAGTTCATATCACTAAAATCTGAGAAATAATGCATAAGGATTCTCGTCGAGGGTCAGAAGGCAATGATGCAGTTCCATTATTGACATAACAGAATGGCCATTGCAAACAGGCGGCACACTTAGGTTCACTGAATGAGCATCAACACACAGCTTCAAACATGTTATATGCATCAGGCATTTCTTTGAAGTCCAAAGATTCTGTCACATACACTTGTTTATGAGAAAAGGCAGCGCCAGAGAGCCACCTGATATCCATCAAATGTTGAAGCTTGGAGATCTTCTGCATGTCCCCACATTTGATGTAGCGTTGAACCATTATGCCACAATACGTCAAAAGACTTGGATCCATACTTCCATGGATGACTTGCTCCAACAGTCCCATAGATTTTTCTGTATCTCCATCCCCACATAGGCCATTGATCAGAGAAGAGTAGGTAATAGCAGAAGGAGCAATATTTTTTTCTATCATTTCATCTTTCAATTTGAAGGCCTTGATGGTATCACCACTCTTACAATACCCATCAATCAAAATATTGTAAGTAATAATATTAGCAGCTAAGCCCTTTAGAGGTAATTTATGAAAGAGCCTCTGTGCTCGTTCTAGATGACCTGATTTGCACAGGCCACTTATAAGAGCATTATAGGTTGCAATGTTTGGGACAACACCCCTTTCTTGCATCTCATCACGCAAAAGGAAAGCTTCATTTACATTACCAGATGCAGCATAACCATGTATCAGGGCACAGTACTGAAAATTATCTGGAATCAAGCCTCTATGCAACAAATTTGAGAAGACTCTTCTAGCATCATCGACCTTTCCAGACTTGCACAGCCCTGAAATGGCGATACCATACATGACATTGCTAGGCAGATAAAAATAGCTAGCACTTTTATCTATAGTATCTGATATTCTCTGAGTGTCTATGCATCTAGAATCAGCCTTGAAGAAATTTTCAAAACATCCATAATCTGGAATAAGATCAAGATCAATCATTTTCTGTACCAACATATTAGCATCGTCAATCCTACCAAGCCTGTAAAGGGTACTGACAATCTTACTGCATATAACTATATTGGGGGGAAATCCATACTCAATCATTTGAAAATATACAGCAAAAGCTTTATCCAGCAACCCTTGATTACACAAACCCGTGATTATGGTTCCGTAAGTAACAATATTCGGTGTTAATCCTCGAGTTTGCATCTCAACAATAAGATCCATCAACTTATTGAATTTACCAGACTTAAATGCCCCATTGATAAGAGAATTATACATCTCAATGGAAGGAGAAATGGATTCTATTTCCATCGCGTCTTTAACTTTGAAAGCCTGTTCAAGATTTCCTACTTTACAATACCCATCACTCAGGGTTCCATACGTTATTCCATCAGGTAAATATCCTAGATCTTTCATCTTGTAAAAAATTTCCTCTGCTTCTATCACTTTTCCCAGTTTAAGCAGTCCACTGATCATTGTATTGTAAGCAATATTGCTTTTGGTGAACCCCTTTGCTAGAATTTCTTTCCACAGAATCATAGCCTGTTCAAAGTCCCCCATTTTGAAAAGCCCATCAAGCAGAGTACAATAACTAATTTCATTTGGACGGATACCTTTCTTCAACATCAATTTCCAAATGTGCAAAGCTTCTTGGAAAGAACCCACACGACATAAGCCTTTGAGAAGGGTATTATAAGTCACAACAGTTGGTTCAATTCCTTTCTCAACCATCTCATCACAAAGCTTGAAAGCCTTGCTTGAATAACCTTGCCTACAGTATCCATCTAAAAGTGTATTAAAACTATAAGAATCAGGCATTATGTTCCTATCTACCATATATTTTAGCACTTGCTCAGCTTCACGGATCCTGCCAACTTTACAGTACCCATTAATCATGGAGTTGCAGATAACTAAATTCATCTTGATACCCTTCGCCAACAACTCATCCCAAATCCTTTCAGCATCATCCATTTTGCCAACACGACAATACCCATCTACTAAAACACCACAGAGATGCTCATCTGCAAGCACAATCTTCTCTTCCATCATGCCGCGAAACACTTTCTCTGCTTCCTTCATCTTTCCTTTTTTGCAGTAACCCTTAATCAGCAAAGTATACGTTACAACATTTCTAGAAATTCCCTTCTCCGACATCAACCTCATGACCTTTTCTGCCCCTTCAACATCTCCTAAACTGACATACCCGTCTATCAAACCATGATAAGTCACTACATTCGTTTCAAAACCAGAATTCTCCATTCCCTTCACGAAATCCACAGCTTCACCCACCCTCCTCTCCTTGCAGTAAGCATTCACCATGATGGAACAAGTATAAACATCCGGCACAACCCCGATTCTCATCATCTGGCCATAAACAATCAAAGCTTTATGACTTTCACCGTTCTTCACCAAATTACTCAGCAAACTGTTACACGATAGCAAGCTCGGCACGCAACCACAAACTCCCATATTATCAAACACATACAATGCATTCTTAGTCATCCCCCTCTGCGCGTATATCTTCAGAATCATATCGAACACAGTCCGCGAAAACTTAAACTCCTTATACACCTTAACAAGCTCATCCCAAACAACAAATGGCGCGGACTGATTGTCCCTACACATGGAAACCAATTCAACCAAACACGCTCTCGTTTCATCGTACATTCGAGCTCTACCCAGGATGTGGACCATTACACAATAAGACTTGATATTGGGTCTAAATTTTGTCTGCTCCGATGCCAATTTGAAGAACCAGAGACAAGGCTCCGGGTTCAGCCTCAGCTCCCGAAGAACCGAGTCTAGGAGCTCGTCGGAGAAATCATAGGTGAGGCGGCTCAGGGCATCGAACCGGCCGAGAGCGAGGATCCGAGTGATCCGGCAAATGATTTCGGGTCGGGTCAGCTTGTACTCGTCCCGGCGCCGCCATAGGAGGGGCCGAGAAGCGTGGAGCGATCGGCGAGGATGGAAATGAAGCAGGAAGCGCAAGGGAGGAGTGCGAAGAAGAGAGTACCTGAGCATTTGGTGACGAATTGGTGCTTGAGTTGTGGCTGATTTTGCAACTTCTGGTCATTGATTTGGTCTCTGAGACTCCATTTTTGGGGGTTTTGAGCTTGGGAGGGTTTAAGAGAAACGCGGGTCTGGTACGAGGAAGAAGAAGCTGATGTGAAGAAACAGGTTCAGTTGCTGTAAAATTATCAATAGGTTTAGTCTACATTTGTGGTGTAATGCTGTTCTGGGCTTTTGAATTTGGGTTGTTTTGTTTGTGGGCTAAAGATTGGGCTTTCTAGTGCTTATTTGACGGGCCTATCTTTTAAATTAAACAGTTCTATATTGGCCAAGAATCACCTTTTTTTAATAATTAGGTAATTTTCTTATTCTACCTCATATTTCTTCTCATCTTATGCGTTAATGTAAGTTTTTTTTGAAGGTAATATCAAATTTTATTTAATAAGTAGCAACTAACCCGGCATCAAGTCAGACAACTGAAGCTACAGTTGACGGGACAGACCCCTCACCATAGTCTCAGTTACTGTTGGTTAACGCGAATTTGGCCAATTCGTGAGCCACTTTATT
>JAYMTP010007775.1:0-10671 GCA_036897365.1 Geranium brycei | reverse complement strand
GGCGAGCTTGGCGCGGGTCATCGCGGCAGCAAGGGAGACCTGGGCGTGGCCGTACCTCGCCCCGTGCTTGCCGCCCTTCCTGAGGGCGGCCGCCGCACCGCCTGTGCCGGAGATGTCTCTGACGGAGACCATGACGAGGGAAACGATCTCCTCGGCCATGAACATGACGTCCCGGACGGATCGGTGCACGCGCAGGTAGAGGAGCCCGGGGGCGACCGGGGAGATCCCGCCGGAGAAGTGGGACCCGAACCCGTGGCCGAGGAGGGCTCCAACCCCGCCGTTGCTGGAGACGGAGGGAGGTCTCAGCCCAAGGGTTGACGTGAAGCAGCTCTTGAGGAGCTGAACCACGGCGTCATTGTTGTTGTGGAAGACGGTGCCCGAGGCAGAGAACACGAGGAAGTCGCTCCAACGCTTCACCTTCTGCGCCCATAGGGAGGCTATGATGGGCATGCTCGGCCAGGGGCAACCCGAGGCCAGGGAGCTCAGAGCCGGCCCCACCAGGACGAGGAAGCGTTCCGTGGCTTTGTCGAGCTTATAAGTTATCGTGAGGCTCACCAGGGCTGCCAAGGGCAAAGGAAGTGTAGCCGGAGAACTCCCGCCTGGAAGAGAAACAAGTAAATTCAGATATGAACGTATATTCCAAAAACAAACCGTGAACTTGTAAAAGACGAAAATACCCTTGAAATTTGAAATTACATGTAAAAAATAACAAAAGTTACTTCTGATCAAATAACACATGTAATTTTTTTTAATATTTGTAACTATATTTTCTGAGGGGGCAATTTTGACATTTTGAAAATATTGGAGCTCACGTGACATGCAACTCGTTTTGTCTATTTTGACGGACTTTGACAAACCATGCAAAAATTTGGACAGTTCACCACCGTAAGTTTTCACAATAAACGTGATACACAGCACAGACAGCCAGTTTTTGCATTTATCCAACAGAACATATACAATGACATGACTAAAAAATATAAGAACTTACCAACAGCCAGGCTCGGTACATCAACACCAGTGGCAGCTAGGATTTTCTTTACCTGTTGCTCCACGGTGGATAGGTTTGCGGAAGGGCTCGGCCAATCCGATCCATTCATAAAAACCGGCTTCCATATACCGCGTGTTACTTCAGCAGAAAAATAACTGACGATGGTCGCCAAAGTTGCAGGGAGGAAATCGGCAAGATCTTTGAGTCCTGAAGTGCAAAAAAAAAGTAATGAAGAACATGTTACATAGTTTTGGTGTTTCGTGAATGCACAGTATGCTTCCTCAAACATCATAATTAAATAATTTCATTGGACAGGCGATGAAGGCAGTTTATCAGCATAGGTTATTAAATATTGTCACTTGCATATAGATCTACTGGATTATATAGTATATACATATAGGGTCCTGGTTCCAGTACAACAAATGCTTAAAATGAGTGTATTTTCCGTAAGTACGTTATTTTTAGTCTATGGAAGTCCGCACATGCTATATGAACTCAAAATGTAATTTTTCCATATTGAGAGACTCGAGAATATGTTGTGTAAACTTGAAATTAATCCACTGTGGCTGTTTTTTCTATTTTGGCCACCTTCAGTCTTTAACCCTAGGATCGTCCCAATCGATGGTGTAGACAGTGGCGGGTCCAGAAACTATTTAAATAAAAACAAAAAATTAATTTAATTAGTGAAAACAAAAAATTAATTTAATTAGTAAAAACAAAAAAATATAAATTAAAGAATAAAACAAATAATATAAATTAGTTTCAACTCTTCCAGGGTTTGAACTCATGACATCAAGAATAAAATAACTACTATTTTACCACTGAACTAAAGAACTTTGTTAATAACTTTAGACAGTGTTTATATATTATAATTTCAGGGGGACAGATGCAATTTATTTACGAGTTCTCGAGCCAAGGTGGGGCGGATGCCCCTCCTTGGATCCACCCTAGGGTGTAAATTACTACTAAATTTGTATTTAAATATCTCCTACTCGTTCTATTGAACCTCTATATACGCGAGCTGCAAAGCACATGAAATAAATCAAGAGGATCGAAGGAAACTAACCCTCGAATTCAAATTCTAATGTAAGCATAAGTTGGGTTTAAATAAAAAAATCAGGGTCAAACAACCTAAATGTAAGTTTGTAATGATTCAATGGATAAAATAAATGAAAAGTGAATAAGCGAACCTGTGGCCAGCTCTCGGGAGGGTAATTGTCCGTGAGCACAAGCTGTCAGAGCGGCGTCAAGAACAAAGGGAGTCGCTTCCAGAATATCCCATGCGGGTACTTTAAGTTTAACAGTGACGTCTTCGGCTACGGTTGCAGATGAGTTACTGCTCCCGGAAGTTGTAGGAGTCGTAGCCTGGCCGCTTTTATTCACCTTCCTGAACATCATACCGAGCAACGCATCAGCAATCTCGCGAACAGGTGTCCCGTGCTCGAGGCTCGACAAAGAGGAAGCTATGCATTCTTGGTGCTGCCGATACCAGCGTTTCAGTTTCGGGAAGGTATCCATAAAGATGGGATCAGCGGAAAATTTGAGAATCTTTGACATTCGTTTGAGTTTCATTTGGTCTTTGGTTGACTTCCCAAAAGACGATAACTGGGAGTTCCTAACCATTAGAAGGTATTCGGGACACAGTTGGGATCCCACGGGGGTCACGTCTCCTGTCACGTGCTCGAGGGGCGGCTGATTAAACCTCCATAACCTGAGCAGAAGTGTGAACGCGTTGGAGAACGCTGCGTGGCTAGAGAATTCTTCCCCCGCTGGCAGAGTCCAGGACATATTCGGATCGCATGACCCAAAAACCTCACATAAGGGCATCAATGCACCTGCGAGTAGTGGACCCTGGAAATAGATATCAAACATGATCAGTTCAAATAAAACATTGGATAGGAGCCTCAAGAACAGGCTCCGCATGCTTGATTCTTAAGTGAAAAAGATATAGATTCGGTTAATCCAGCTTTCCCCTAACTAATTAAGTATGTAATAACAAATCATTTCGGTGGGTTGTTTAAACCTACCAGCCCATGAAGAGAGAACATCTGAACACAGTCTACAGACGATATTCCAACAAGCAGAACATTCAGAAATGGAGCGTATCTGATTAAATGGCTCTCGTTTCCAGAGTGATCTGCGGGTGCGGGAGGTGATAGCAACATTGTAATAAAAAGAATGATGTGTTCCTGCAGGGAAAAATATATATGCAAAGAGTGAATAAAGAGAATGAACATCAGATTCTTCATAAATAAATATATAATAGAAATGTCCCTTCACTACGTTACCTGGACATTCCAACCGCGAACCAAAGACGCCCCACAAAGAATCGTAGCCACAGCTATTTTCTCATCCTCTGAACCATTGATTGCAATCTCATACAATTTCTCAATTTCCGCTAAGCTTCCATCAAACCCATGAGCTTAAATTCAGTTGCTTTACCACTGGATATATTACAAAAAATAGCATCTGATATACCCGGCTTCAGGTAAAAAAATAGGGTGTAACTGAAGGCCAGGTACAACTCAGAGAGTAGGGAATATGGGTATAGCGCACATACATTCTTATAAAGTAAGTAATTATATTCATTCAGGAAAAGAAAGAGGGATAGAGCTCCTTTGAAAGATTGAAAAAGTCTTCATTCATTTTGAGTCATTTACAGCATATCTTTATAATATTTTTACTAGCAATACCACAACAAAACACTAATGATTGAATTGATTATATAATTTGTAAGGTCATTCCTGTTCAGTGACAGTTAGCTGGGTTGGCAAAATTAGAAATGCTACTAACCAATGCCACTCAGATTCCTTGATACATGTATGTATAACAGTACTGTACATAACTGTGAAAACTAGAAGTACAGGCAGAAGCATACCTAGAAGCTGGAGTAGCAACCAAAGCACTTATCAAAGGCGGGGTCAAAGGGGATCCTTTCAATAATGATGACCAACCGGGCATTTGAGCAGGAACACTATAAGGCACTTGGTTGCTCCGCGCGTTAACATAGCCAGGCCAAAAATATGCTGACGTGTCAAGTAGATTTCTAGCAATGCAAGCCTCAACAATTAGATGTCGCAAATTTCCAGCTGCGAGAAAAAAAGACTGTTCAACCTTATCGTCATAAAAAAGACGGAAATTGAAGTTGAATGGGCTGTACAAGAAGTGCACTTCAGACACAAAACCATAACTCATAAACGCAACTCTTACAATAAAAGATCCCTTGTTCTTTTAGTGATCAGTCTGGTTCTTGTATAGTCAGGTATTTAACACGACTGGGCAAGGATTTGGATCCAGGACATGTAATAATGTTACAAACTTCAGGGAGAAAAGTATTATGTTAGAAGTTTTGAACCTTCGGACAGGGGAGGGTTATGCACTGGTTTCATATCTGAATGCTAACTAAATGCTGGTTAGAAACTTGACAGAAACGTGTATGTACATGCTTCTGAACTCGTATGTCTTGCCCTAAAGTGAGCACATTCAGAGAATTGCACCGTAATGAAATAAAAATGAAATAAAGCAGCCCCTTACAACAGTTCATTGGCATGTCATTCATGCTCATGCATTCGTTGTATCCGTTATTAACTGTAATGCCCGAAACAAACATCGTTGCTTTTGCAGCAGCCTGATTGGCTACTGAACTAACAAGTTGTGGTGGAATCAGTAAACTCTCGTACTCAGCCAAAAGCTGTAAGCTTGCGATTAAGGAGTTACGGCAGTTTCCCACAATAGCCTGTTTCTCTATCCTTTGAGTGTTACGGCTGCAATCATTTTCATCAATCAGTTTGCTTTCCTCTTCCTCAATAATATTAGCTACTGCAAGCGTGGTAATAGACAGTAACATGCACAGGAAAGTGTCAAGGTGAGGTACTGGACCCTCACTTGGATCTCTTTCCTAAGGGGCCAAAAACATAAACAAAAGGTTGTTAACAGGGATAAGCATAATTTTCTTGAAGCATGGCCATGCATGAGAACCTTGAGAATAATGCTTCACACCAATAATATCCAAGTAAATCAAATTGTCAAATCAAGAATCACTGAAACGTAATGAGTATGAAAAGGCAATTTTCAACAATCTATACAACATATGAGCAAATAAGGTTCTAGTAGGACCAAAATCCACATAATTATCTCAGCAACAAAACATAATAAAGGTTCTATTTGCTGGAGAGGGTGCAAAGGATAATAAATAAGAGAAGAAGACATGAAAAGGAAACGCATTCTTTGGTTGTTTAGTGAAATCTTGGAGAAATTAATGAATGTTGTACTATGATATGTAAGCATCCTTTCGTGAAGAAAAACCGAAGAAGGGGTGAGTATAATATGGGGAAGTGTCTCAAACTCAGTATAGATATCTTGTATTGTTAGGAAACCAAAAGAATTGAAGAAAATAAGTAATAGAAAAAAGGTACGAGTTCAACATTTTTTCATCCAATTAAGCGGGAATGAGTTCATACCCTTTGAATAAGCCGCAAAGCACAAAGCCACAAACTTAAAAATGCATTGTCCCATGTGGTACCATTAACTGCCTGTAGAGCCTTTACTATACCTGCAGAAGGAACTCTCTTTCAATACTGTTGTGTAGAGGAACTATAGCCCCATCAAATTTAGTTCAAGCTATGAATTGAGCAATAATTACAGCAATTAGCAAGTACCAGTAAGGTTTTCAACAGCACTAGTTGCTGCCACTTGTGATCCATCCATAGAATCTTCCAGGAACAGATCAATAGGAAGCCAGCGTGCAGACCAGCTAACCCCATGACATTGACCAGCAGAAGACATCAGAGAGCCGGAAGCCATGACTGCATGGAACTCCGTTTGCAATACAGTTTTACATTCCCGAGATAGAACTTTACGTGTATCAGAAGTTAACTGCAAAAGGGCCTCTGGTGTAATGTCCTTTAAACTTCTCAGCACTGCTGAGTTTGCAGCTAGCAGCTGCAGACGCTGAATGAAATCAACCCAGTGTGATGGCCTGCAGTTATCAAAGTATATTTAGATTCTAATTCAATTCCAATCAAAGTCTAGTTATCACAAAAATCGAGGCATAGAATGATTTAAATATTGCATGTGCAAGAAAGTTGTTAAAATATATAGCTACTCACATGTTTCGCCGTGCCAAGTAAAGTATCCGTGAAGTTACTTTGTTCTGCAAGAATTCTCCAAGTATTTCAATAGCCATAGCGGTATTTACTTTGTGCAGCCCTTCATGGTGCTCTGTTCTCTTCTCACTAAAGCTATCATGACCTTTTACTTCCATATCTTGTGGACGGGTAGGCCACCTAGACTTCTTATCTGGGAGAAGCTCCAGTAGTCCTTCGTCATCCAACGATGCATCAAGTAACTGCCATACAGTTGAAAAAATAAACTCAACTAGAAGAAGCCCGGGTTCACACGCTTCAAGGCCAAATATCTGGGAAAGACCAAGAACACCATCTATAGATTTCATGATCCTGTGACAACAGACCGAGTTACACAGAGTTCATAGCCACAAGGAGGTTATTCATTGCGCAATGCATTCTTCTGGAACAGAATAGCACATAGTTAAACCTTACTTCTCGTAATTTGCTCCTTTGACCTGAGATGCTAATGAAAATGCATGTCTTTTGAGAAGTTCCATATAGAGCCTGTACGCTGCTGGTTGGACCTTCCGGCTTGGAATCACCCTGTGGTATAGAAAAGATGCAGAACTTCAAATGTCAATTTCAGTGTTAAAAAAATCCCTGACTAGGGCCTTAGAGTTTTTTACAACACTGGTCAATTTAGAATAAAATAACTATATAAAACCACATAGTCAAACAGGAAACAATAGTGTTCAATACCCGGAAAAAGGCAACACAGAAACACACTTTAAATGGGAAATATTAGGAACTCATTCTAGAGCGATTGTCAATACGAACCTGTTCTCAGTGACCCTTTTTCTTCATTTTTTATACAAAACTGAGAAATGTCACTTCCAATAGCCCTTCACAATCAACCCAAATCACTCGATACCAATACATATTCTCAACCATTGTGAGCAATATAGACAATCCCACAAAATGCACCCAATTCACGCCTCTAAAATCCTACATCACAAATCCTACATCACGTAGTCAGCCAGGAAACAACAGTGTTCAATACCCAGCAAAAGGCAACATAGAAACACCCTTTAAATGGGAGATATGAGGAACTCATTCTAGAGCAATTGCCAATATGAACCTGTTCTTAGTGACACTTTTTCTTCATTTTTTATACAAAACTGAGAAATGTCACTTCCAATAGCTCTTCACAATCAACCCAAATCACATGATACCAATACAATCTCAACCATTGTGAGCAAAACATACAATCCCCACAAAATGCACTGAATTCATGCCTCTAAAATCATACAACACATAGTCAAGCAGGAAACAACAGTGTTCAATACCCTGCAAAAGGCAACACAAAAACACCCTTTAAATGGGAAATATGAGGAACTCATTCTAGAGCAATTGTCAATATGAACCTGTTCTTGGTGACCCTTTTTCTTCATTTTTTATACAAAACTGAGAAATGTCACTTCCAATAGCTCTTCACAATCAAACCCAAATCACATTATCCCAATACAATCTCAACCATTGTGAGCAAAACATACTATCCCCACAAAATGCACCCAATTCATGCCTCTCAGAACCCTACACCACACTCCATCAACACATTCCAAAAATACACAAAATCACATCGACATTACCAACAAATATAACACTGTTTAGCTGAAATTCAAAACAAAACACGACAAATTGAGAGGAACGAGAGAGCCACCTGGAGGATAGAAGAGCCAGGACGAGCATCGGAGGGACGATCCTGGCGGTAATGGCCTTCTCGAGGTACTTCCAGGTGATGGGAACGTGGTTGTCCCAGCAGATGTGCGAGACCAGGAGGTGCGCGAGGTCGACGGAGGGCAGGGACACTCCGGCGGAGCCGAGGGAGGCGCTGAGCCGAACCGCCCAGAGACGAGGCTCGATGTTCTTGTCCTGAGAAGACTTGGTCAGCTCCAGGATCGAGTCCCAGAGGCTCGATTGTACAGTCACCGCCATTGACGTTCCTGTGGAGAGCTCGAGAGAGACGAAGAAGGATCTAAAGCCAATTAGGGCTCATTGAGATTTGAGAGTGAAGAAGAAAATGAGGAACTGAAAAAACAGAGACTGAGATTGAGATTGAGATTTTGTTTTTTTTTGTCTTTAATAAATAGTTATACACAAAAAAAATCAACAAAAAAAAGTTCTCAAACAAGTAACTGAAATTATAATTAATATTTTTTAAAAAGTTACATCAATATTAGAGAATCATATTTGAAATCGGGTGTATAAATTTAGGTTAAGCTATAATTGATGTATTAATCGGGGTAGTTTTTTTGGTTGGGTGGGCAATTTAGACTTGGAACCGGTCGAACAGGAAACTAAACCAGATCCGAAACCAAAAAACTTGAACCGTGAACAATAGGGTATGAATTTAAGAGAGTTATTCAATTTTGGTTTGATTTTAATTCTTAAAACTTACGAACCGCATGTTACTCAATGAGAATTGAATCGGTTTCTATCGACGCGTGTTCGCCTCTCGTTCACCCACATATATTATTGACTTTCAATTGTTATTTAGTTTGTAAATTCTATATTACGATTGTATCGTAACATTTAAATATTATCATTATATATTAGTTAGTATTTTACTTAGTTGCGAATATAAAGTTTTTATATATGAATCGGGTTAGAATTTGGTCTTTAAATCGAGCATGAACTCAATATCAAAATGTAATTGGTTTTAATTAGGTAGGACCGAAATTAAACCGATCAGAACAAGAACCAAAACCAAACAGTTTCTCACATAGTGGTTCTTGGTTGGTTTTCATATGTTGAGAATCGATGGGTTCAAGTCGGGTCGGCTTTAGCCGATTTGGTTATGGTTCAGAACCATGCTCACCTCTAGTTTTCCGGTTAAAATGGGACCAAGCCTAAATGTGATGACCTTCATTTTTAGCGCAATTTATGGACCTTATTTCACGTCGGTTGTGATTTATACCAATATTCAAACCATAAATGATTGGTTCACTAAAATATATAACTAAAATTGAATCATTATTCAAGCTCGTTGATTTTTTTTGTACAACTCGACCTGATTCTTAGTTTTAGAAGTGGATTCGGTCCAAAATGACACCCTACTTGTTATGTTAAAAAATATGTTGGAGAAATCACACCTTAAGTACTTAACAAAAAAATTGTTTTAATATAGTGTACCAACTTAGTGTGGTAAAAAAAAGTAGACGTCACTAGGTTAGACAGAACCTTATAGATACTAATAGTAAATGATCAATCAGAAAATAAATCAAATTAAATGATTTGTGAAAATTATAAGAACTGATAATAGATTAATCAGACAAGTCAAAGTTTTTTTATAACATTGCCAACTCAGTAACATAATACTTTATTTATATATGTGAAATGTTTAAATTACCCTTACACGTTTCAAAATTTCAATTGATATTTTAATTGAATATGGGTAAGAGCTCATCAATACTCATTTTGGCAAGAAGGGTTGGCGAAAGTAGGGATGTTACTATGACAAAGACTATTATTTATGATTGTCGTAGGTTATTGGGAGATGATATGAATATTCGTCTTTTCTTTATTAAGTTAGTCAGAGCAACTGTGTTTGGTCTAAATTAGAACCATAAGACAACGCATGTCCTCCCATATTCTATTTATACTGTTATTGTTCATATAGCTTAATAAATGTGACTTGCGACTTTATTATCGACGACCATCTCTACGTTCACGCCAATCACAACCTTGACATCTCATTCGGTCCATACCTGTAATAATACGGACCTTGAGCACGATTAGGCGAGGGTTATGTGCTAGACCAAACACAATTGTTATTAAAATTGGTTGAATAAAGTTGTTTTTAACTCACATGGTGATTTCGTATTTGTCAAAAGATGGTTTAGACAATTAAGATAGCATGAGTAACTTTATTATCATTATTGAGGAGAATCAGGTTTTACTAAAAAAGAGTACACCACAAGAAAGTTCATATACACATGTTAGAGTTGACTTCTGAAGGGAGTACATTATAATCGTCTCACACTTTGCCATGTCCTCTCCACAAGAGGAACATAGAAACGGCGCCGTTTACATGTTAAGTAAACAAAAAAGAAGTCTACAGTATCAAAGGTCAAAATCAAATCTACGGAGGAGACACACATGCACTCGACAGGAGAGGAACAAAACCCATCACGCAAATTAGAGATAAATTCCACGTCAGCATAATAAACTATCTGAGTTATTATACATCATCTCACAATCCGCTGTGTCTTCTCCACAAGAGAAACATAGAAACGGCGCCGGAAACATGTCAAGTAATCACAAAAAACAAAGTCTACGGTATCAAAGGTCAAAATCAAATCTACTGTGGAGACACACGTGCACTCGACAGCAGAGTAACAAAACCCATCAAACTTCCGGGGACCACCACATACACATCCAATCAATTAATAATCCGCTGCATCGTCCCCACCTATCTCCTCCCCTGTCGAGCTCACGGCAGTGCTCGTGCTCCCATCCGTAGCCGTCCGATCGTCATCAGCACCGTCGCTTTCCACCTCTCCATCCCCGCCGTCCACGTCGCCCTCATCCGACGACAGCGGCACGAGCCAGCACGCG
>JAYMTP010007774.1:0-10672 GCA_036897365.1 Geranium brycei | reverse complement strand
AAACAGGGTGGAAATAATGAGAACAATTAAGTATAAACAGGGTGGAAATATGCGAACGTTCGAACCAGTAGAATGTGTCCAGTAGATTGTGTAGTGTGAAATGATAAAACGTGATTGGTTGTATAGAATCTTAAAAATGCCTATTGTAGAACTTTTCTGCCACATGTCGCGTGCTGGGACAGTGAGCATTCAGATTTTCAACGATCAACGACTGTAGACCGTTCTACAACCGTTTGTAGCGGAGTGCATCTCAACTTTCTATGATTGATTTGCATGGTTTAATTATCACATTTTGCATCCCCTAAACATTAAGGAAGATAACACTTGAGACAACCAATTTATGATTTTGAGGATTCCAGAAAAAAATACTTAATTTGATATTGGTTTGAATTCAGACTAATTTATATCTTGACTTATAAACATTCATTAAAAATAAAATAAATAATATAAAACATAAAATAACAATAAAGATTCAATTCGACTCGTTTATAGGTTAAAACTTGAGCTCGTAACTTTAGATTATAATAAACTCGAATATTGAATTTAACAATTAGATTCAAACAAGTTGTTACAAAGTCGTATAACCTATTGGAATAGTTGCAAACACTTGGGCATAATACAGTGCATGCAATAATATGCACAAGTGGTAGTGAACAATACGTAGATGGTGCACGATGATTACCTAATCAACATCAATAATAATGGATTTGTTGATTTAAGAGGTCCAACGACAGTGACAAACAGGTAAATACAAACATCATGTGTAAGTTATATGTATATGATCTCATACTCATATTGTTGGTTGGAGTTGGACTGTAAGAGATTGAGCACAACCACACACTCACAGAGATTAATTAATTTAAAAGGGTGGACAAAATGTGATGGATGGCTACATTTACCAACTTCTGATATCACATGTAACACCATACTTCATTTTGCAGGAAATACAACTATTTTAATTTAATTTATCAAAGAGACAATTTAATAACGGCATCACAACATTTGTGATATGGTTGAAGATTCCATTTGGTTAAGAAAGTGGATAAGGTTTTATAAATAAATAGAGCTTCTAATGTAATTTTCAAAAAATATATATTCACACAAAATTGTATCTACCATAATATATAGTTTGTTCCGTTACTTTATTTCAAACTTTATAGTCTCATATTTAATATTTAAATTTGTAGTCCCCAAGGAGGACACCACAACGGTTAGAGTTTTACACTGTTAGTGAAAAAGTTTGGGTTTCGAACCCCGTTGTAAATTGGGTGAAAAATGATTAAAATGTAGATTTAGGATATACTATTATGTAATTAAAAAAAACATTCAAATTTATATCCAACAAATAATTATTAGCTTTGTATTATTGTTATATTACAAAATATTATTATTTTAGATTTAACATTCAAAATTGTTTAAATCACTTATTGAGTGGGTACAAATTTACAAAGGTAACTAGAGGATTACTCTTGTGTGAAAATCAGTTTTGTGTTACTTGAAGAACAAAATTGAGAATAAAGATTTAACTCTAGTTTAAATAAATATATGTAATTTTGGTGAAGATAAACTTTATTCAAATAATTTTAATTGTTTATTATATAAATCTAACAACACTAATTTTTAATTTGCTCAAATATTCACTTAAATAGTCTTTTACCTAATTATGTCTAGTATAAAACATATATTTTTTCCAGAAAACAACGTACAAGTATCTGGCACAAACTGTACAAACACCATACTTTAATTAATAACAAGTTAAATTTACTTAAACTAACATTTGCATTCAAAGTTAACAGCAAATCAAAAGCTTAATTAAAAACACTGCCTTTTGTGAATTGTATTAGAATCATACTCATAAAATCAGTGCCTGAAATATTATTCACTCATTCATTCAGATTAAGACATCAAGAAAGCATCTGCATCATCAACTTCGACTTAACTATCCCAAATTTATACCAACACTCTTGATCAGCTCATCAAGGAAAAGATCTAAACAAGTAGATAATTAGGCCACAAAAATAAATATTCACTGTCCCATGCATTATGCATACACATAAAATCTCAACTTGTTCATTAACTTTAGGCCAAGGATCAGTCTGTCACCTATTAATTATTCAGAGTATACATTGCCTAATCAAGCAGAAGAAGATTAAGCCTCCACCACAGCATTAAGCTACATAAACATTCCACTTCCTCAACTCAACTCACCATTATTCTTGCTATTCTCATTTGTACTCTCAATGCCAAGTGGAAATGGCTATTGTAACTATGACAAGCTCGGAGAATAATAGTGTGCAGACCTGATATGGCTTGTTGGGGGCGGCACAGCTCCATTATAAGGTGTCCGCTGCTGGGGAGGACCCTCTGAAGTGCAGCTCCACCCCCCCGAGGGGCTTGCCTGAAAGTGAACGCCTTGCATCGCCATCGAACCATCCCGTGGCTGGTGATGATATGGAGAGAAAACATTTCCATACGATAACACATGATTCTGTACTTCAACCTGCTTATTACCAGCTTCACTTTCGACCCCATCATCAATGATGATAACTTCTCTAGCACCATTGGAGGTGTCAGCTGCATTCTTGGACATGGACGATCCATTTGGCCTATTCCTGTGTCTATCATGTCGGGTGGGCAGAAGGCTCTCGCCTCTGTACTCGCGCGGCTCAGCATACACTGCAAAACTTCCACCGATATGCCCGACGGGTGCACGCAAGGTCGGCTGAAAGCTAGGTTGTTGACTCCTGAAACTATACGAGATTGGTTGCCCAACAGAATTATGCGGATCCCGACTGAAGTTAACTACACCCTGATTGATAAAAGGGTGGAAGGAATTGTAATCTTGACTCCGGGTACTCCCTGGATAGATTCCAGGAAATAGTGGGTGATCGTATTGAGCTGATGACGGGGAAGGTACTGCCTGTGCTGGAGATGTATCTTCATCTTTGTTGACCACCATTAAGTTCTTACCCATCAACCTCAGCACGGGATTTGATCCAGACGGGCTAGCCAAATCAGCAGCACCATACAAAGGGAGTGGAGCGACAGGAGAGAACGCCTTTTCAGATCCTAAACTCCCACAGCTGCTTAAAGGGAACATTTCAGGCCTCGCAGTGTCAATGTGAACAGGTCTTGAGTTAGGTTTCTCGTCCGCTTGCTTTCCCGCAGCAGGCACTCGTTGCCTTAATATTTGTGGCTCCTCGTAATATAAAGAAGTGTCTTGGGTAACCTTCTCCTTCCTCGAGCAACAGCACGGCTGATCATCGTTTCTGAAATCCCGACGACCCTTATCAATAGGCGTCTTACTCGCTTTAAGGCTTTCTCCATCTGTGGTGTATCTTTCAGCTTCTGTGAGGGCATTTTCTACTGAAGGCTCGATGTCAATACCGAAGAAGCCCGACCCTAACTTGTTGACCGCGGGCAATGGCTCGTCGAATCTGGCTGCTGCAGAGTTAGAGATGCTTGATGTCGCGGAAACAGGAGACTCCGATGAGCCTCTATTGTTCGCCAATTCATGCTGATCATGAGAAGATAGAAACCGGCTTGTGGTTAGAGAAGAGTTCCCTTGAAAATCTTCTTCCGAGCTATCATCGCCCCCAGGACTTGGCAAAAACGATCCTGGTGGTCCCGGGATAGGTATCGGCTCAACTTGCAGAAAAGAGTTTCCTTGATCCACATCACAGTTTGATTCTGTCCCGACACAAGGACTTTGCACATTTATGTCATTCCCACCCACATCATTTGAAAACATAACTGGTTGGTCCTCAAAATTTGGCTCATTGATGGTACAAGTTCGAGTTTCTTGTCCACATAAAGTTTTGTTGTAATCTTCCATGGGTTGTAGAGAATCGGATTGGATCTCCATGCAATTCCCCGCCTTGTGAAATTCGGGACTATCCTCCACAGCTAGTTTAGGGGATGATGGATCATCATCATCATCAGCAGCAGCAGGATCTTGATCTTCCATGCTATCATATTCATCTGAAAGATCATCGTCGCTGTCTCTGTAAGAAAAACCAATGCTTTTCCCTTCATCAGTGTGTACCATCACTTCCTCCCTTTGAGAAGTGCTTATACTTTTGTCTAGAGAATAATCATCCTCATCCTCACTGATGTACTCTCTTCCCGATCGATTTAACGTACATATTTGCATCATTTCTTGCTGTTGATTCGATTTAGTGCGCCAAGGCACTTCCTCTTTGTTCGTTTCTTCAATGACATGCACTTGAGACTCAAATTTGGATTCAGTTTCACGAGGTTGACTCAAAGATGGTACTTTTTTTCTCGATGGCAACAGTCTCATTGCTTTGGTTGGAAAGCCATGGCAACTCCTCCTTGATGGTTTCGTGCTTTCACGGGGAGATGCATCAGAATCGTCGTCAGGTGAACCTGCACGTTTCTCGACTTCCTTGTTGCTGACTAGACCTGATGCATGATTCGCAATACAGCTTGGAGTTTTCCACCTGAGTACTTCACGGATAGGCATTGCGCCTTTGCTCAAGTCATCAGTCTTCTGCTTCAACGGCAAAAAGGCCCTATCAGCATCACGATTAATCCTAGCCCTAGGCGATACCAAGGAACTCCGTATTCTCTTCCTTCGTGGAGACCACTGCCTCTCACTGTCACTAGTTTCATGCGATGAACTTTCCATCCTGTCGCTGACTCCAGTAAAAGAACCTATGTTGTTCTCTGGAGAATTTGCCAGTCTCCGAACATGATTTCTGTCCACCAGAGAATCACTAGAATTAATCTTATCGTAACTATCCCTATTCTTGACCTTCCTTGCAAGACCGGTTACTAAAGTTCCATGATCGCTAGGTTTAGCATGGTCAAAGGACTTAAAATTCTGAACTTCGCTGCCCCTCTCATCACCCACTTTCGTTGCATTAAACTTTTCTTGCCCCCCATAAATCTGTTAAAGACAATTGATCCCATTGAAATTTGCAACAAAGAATGGATGTTATCATATGAAAATAATAATTGACAAGAACTAATAATTTAAGTACCAGACATAGGGCATGATTGGATTAAAATAAAGAATTTTAAGTCATTCAAACTACTTTCTTAGTTTAACTCTCCTAATTGGTTAAGAAAGTATCTGCATAATAAGAAGAAATGAATGAACAACCATAAAACAAGAGAAACCTACCTGAGACTTATGTGCCTTGTCGTAAGATCGAAGTTTCTTGCTTTGAGGAGTAAGTCTTAGGAGCTTCTGATGCTTCGATGCATGCTTCATTTTCTTTTTGGTCGAGAATAGCTTGTGTACTTTACCTCCCTTGAAAGGTTTCCTTGCTTCAACATCCACTCCTCTTGACACAACCGGTGCATCACTCAACTTTGATAAAATCCGGACTTTGGTGCCACTCGAATCAATATAGACAGCGCCAACATCTCCAGCTTCCTTGGGATGATGAACCTGTGATGAGACTTTTTCCTTTCTCCCCTCAGCTACCAACGCCTCAGCATTATCTTGAGATGGCAAGCTCGTGCTCGCAGCCCAGTTCGTTCCGTTTCTTCTATCGAGCTCCTCCAGCGTGCACCTCTTGGCGGTGGAATAAACATCCACCATCGACCTGGTCTTCGATGGCTTGATTCTATGCCTGCTCACCTTGCAATCTGAATTCGGCCACTTGGGAGTTTGCTCGCCAGAAAGGCACTGGTCGATGTGAGCGTTCAACGTGGTGTTTGAAGACGACGAGAATGTCTTGCAAACAGGGCACACTTTCGAAGCCATAGGCTCTGATACCGTTGTGGTATTGGACACGGTATCCTCAGTTGAGCTACGTTCAAAGTTTCCACAGAACTTCACTATCAACCTGCACTTCTTGGTTGGAAGCCGGGCAGTATAGTTTTCGTTCTTCTTCGGAGGATCTGCAGCTAAAACTTCAACCAACGGTTCCAATGAAGTGTCAACTTCCGAATGTGGGCTAGATAGCTTGTTTGCAGCAACAGACTCTATTTCGGATAAAGAAACGCTCGTCGTTGTGGAAGGAAAATCTTTTTCTCCTCCAGATCTACATGAACTTCCATCTGTGCAAGTATCTACCTGCAGCTTCCGATTCAATCCAACATCAATCTTGCTTACACAATTATTTTTAGCTGAATCAGTTTCAAAAGGCTGGCTTCTTGCAGTATTGGTAGAAGAACCAAATGGTGGCAACAAGTCCTTCACTCCATGTTTCAAACAAAGTTGAAGGTTCTTCAAAGAAAAGGGCCAATTCTTCTTGATATCTTTGCTCCTAGTAGTAAAAACATAATCTCTGCACAAGAACCAACTATATATATCAGTAACTTTCATGGAACATGTTTGGAAAAGAGTAAACCAAAAAAGAAAAAAATGGAAATTATTATCATAACTCAGAGGAGCATCGTATTGTATGAGGGAACACATGGACCAACATGACATGAAATCACAAGAGAAGGTGCCTGAATGAGTTTCATGAACCAAACCAAGCAAAACACCATCCAAAGACCAAAAGAGGAGACAAGATGTGGTTAGGCCCCATAGCACTGAGCAAACAAGCATGGTGAGCTCTGGATCTGACTCAACAAGGGCTTGAGAGGTGACAAAAGAAAAGCTGAATCATCATGATCAAGAAAGATCAGGATTTTTACCTTATGGAGAAATTGGGAGGTGGGGTATGATCCTTAGACAGATCTGGTGCTACCTCTGTCAAGGCTAGTTGTTTAAGAGAAGCCCTCTCATAACTACTACTGTGATTGTTGATTATCAGTTGTGGACATGGAGGATCTGGTGGAGGGTTTTCAGTGGATAACATCTGAAGAAAAGCTTCTCTCTTCTTGTGCTGTTTTCAAAACAGTCACAAGCTCCACAGCTATCTCTCAACCTTATCTTTAACTTAGCCTTCAGCATACCAATAGACCAAGACCAGACCCAACAACACAAAACAAAGCTGCAACACAATCAAGATGTCAGAGAGAGCAACAACCAGTTTCATCTTCATCCATAATTTTCAGCCTGCAAATTAAAAGAAGAACGAATTTTGCATGAAATCAAGATTTAATCTCAAGAAGAATCTAAAATGGATCTGAGATGTTATTTTATGTGGTGGGGATGAGTGATTATGAAGCATCTAATCTGAGTAATCAAAACAAGCTAAAAACAAAGATGGTGTTCTAAAAATCTCATGGAGCTTTGTTATTTTATGTGAGCGCTCCCGGAAAAGAAGAGCTAAAAATTGAGACTTGACAACTACTAACCTACAAGCACAGTGGTACAATCAAGTCCACAGAGCACAAACCCAGAAGATACTAGAGATTTGAATGGAGAAATTGTGGAGTGGTACTGTTGGACCAACAAATCTCAAAACAAGAGGTGTTTGGCTATAGATAAAAGTTAGGAAAGTTAAAAATGAAAGATGAAAAACAAAGAACAAAATCAGAACCCCATGGATATGGTGGTGAACAGTTTTGGAGAGGCCAAAACTAAATCTTGTGCACAAGCCACAAACCCAAGACCTGATTTTTTTCCCTTACCTTTTGCAAGAACATCAAAAGGGAAGAAATAACAGAAAATTAACAAAGAACAGACCATGAAATCCCAGAGATAGGTAATGAAATGAAGTCAAGGAAAGACCCAAATTTTAAAAACCCATGGTTGAGAGAATTATAGCAAACAAGTTAAGAGAGAAATTAAAAAAGTGACTCAGATGGAAAAGAATCCCATGAAATCAACCAAAACCCAGAAAACCCAATTCATCAAACAAGAAAACAAAGAGACCCAGATCGAAAAAACCCAAGAAAAACTCATGAAATCAAAAGATGAATCAAGTACAACAACGACAAAAAACCTAAAAAATCAAATTTTTCATAAAAAAACAAAACAAAACAGAGAAACCTAAGTAGATCTAAGCTTCAAGTGGCTAACAAACCTTATTGTTTCTTGAATCAGATCAACTTTGTGTGATGGAGAGAAGAAATGAGACCAAAGCAGGAGAGAAGAAGAAGATGAAGAAAAATAAGAGAGGAAAATCAAAGAGGAGAGAGAGAGAGTTGAGAAAATAGAACCACCCACTCACACATCAAAGAAGACATCAGGTTCCCTCTTCCACCATAAAGCAAGTTTGTACCGTTAAACACTACACGATTCACTCTCTCTCTCTCCTCTGAATATGCGTCCAAGTAGAGAGAGAAGATTTACAATTCACAGAAAAGAAGAAAAAGAATAGTGGTGAGTGCTTGGAATTAAATAACAATAAAAGGGCTGTCCTATCCTCCAGCACCTACCCTACAAGGCACTTCCTTTTCTTGAATTCTTTATTGAACATTTATATTTTTTTTTCTTAGGTTGCGAAAATGTCGGTTTTGGACTCTGCCTTTCTTGAAAATTCCAAGCACTAAGTGACCATCTTGCTTTGCTTTGCTACGCGACAAACTCAACCCCTCTCTGTTGACAATTATCACACTAGATTGTTTTCTATGTATTTGTCACCATAAACATATTTTAGTACAATTAATGTTGTAACGAACAAATTTCGAGAAATGTTCAATCTTCTAAATTTATAATGTTCTTTAAGGTTATTTAATTACAACCGAACATCAAAATACTAACCATTTTTTGCGTTTCACTTGAGCTTCAAATACAAAAAATTCATTCCTACCACTATGGACTCTAACTCATTTTAGTATATTGATAAAAAATATGAACTGGAGTTAAAATGAAACATTAAAATAATGTTACATTTTATCATAGACCAAAATAGTGTAAATATGGCGCTATGGGATTTGTTCTATCATGTCAAATTAAGATACTAAATGGTAAAAATTTGTGCCATGCCCATCCACTCTAATTCAAATAAAAAAATCACATTGTTTATTGACTGCTTAGGCATTGAGTGGTGGCCTAGGAATGGAAAGTGTGACAATTCGTGGATAATTTTATATTTATTTTTGTTAAATCATCTCTAATTATCATTTATAAAAAATGAAAAGATGCAGTAAAAAAAATTAATTATCAATATCCTCTCATGATTCGAGGATATTGATTGACGTGCAATAAAAAAAATTAATTAAAAATTAAAATGAAAGAATATAAATTTTACATATATATTTATCTAACTAATATATATTTTAAATTTAATTTTTGAGTGAGTATAAAAAAACAAAATTGTCATGCCCATGGTAAGAGTTGGGACAAAAAATATTGTTTTAATTATTAATTTATGTTGATCAAAATTATACTGCATTCAAGAAACATTTAACATCATATTTCGAAATAACATTCAAATTTACTTCATCTTTATCCTTAACTTTTGATGCAATAATTAGAGGGAAATATCTTTAATGTATAAGCTGTTGTTTCTGCAGCAACACAAGAGAGATGTGTTGGTTTCACCACACTCCATTAATAATGGGTCCCTCCCACCATCATCATCATCATCATGCATCTTCCTCTCTTCAACTTCAACCAAACACAATTTCTATCTTCACACCCTCTCTCTTTTTTTGTGTTTCATCATCACCCTCTAATTTTTATCATTATTATAATAAAATTTCATATCCTTTAAAATGTTTGATTCCTACATTTGATCTTTAAAGTAATTAAGGTTTTATGTGATAAGTGACCGAATTTATTCACCTACTAATTAAGCAGTAGTGTAAGTTAATTTTGTATCAGTTCTTTTACTATCTACTTTACTTTATGGACTGAATCATGTACTTTTACTTAACAAAATTATATTTTTTTAAGAAACAAAATTATAAACTATCAATCATTTATCGTCTTACTATCTTGGACAATTTGATATTTTACCATCAAGTTATTTTTAAACTTGAATTTTATTCTATCTATAGCGAGTTATATTGTTTTTGAATAAGATAATTTGGTCGTACTCAAGCTACTGCAAAATTCATGTTTGTTGCAATCTCCGACTGGTTTATTCTTTTAAGATTGTTTCTCCATCTTTGAGCAAAATGTAAAAAAAAATTTGTATGTTTCATTCGTCGATCAGGTGACTTGGCCACACTTAATCAGGTGACAAATTTTGCCCATTTAAGCTTTGATTGTGAGTTTGGGGTCAGAAAATATCCAGTGTCCATAACTTGTGTACTTTCTAACGATTTTTGTCAATAATATGATAGATATCATTATGTTTCAAAAGAAATCTCAACTTAATACTAGATCATTTCATAACTAGCTCAAGATTGATTTAGTTATAAAAATTAATCTCTTTGAATTAATCATACATTGTATTTGATGATGATAATAATAATAACAATCACAATTCACATGCATGGCATCCATACAAGAGATGATGTTTTGAGGAAGCATGCATGCACCTCTATTCCCCGACTCACAAAACGACAGCAACATTATCGTTTAGTCTTTGTCATGTGTGCGATGTGGCAAGAGGAGATGGTTTTCCGGATAAATAAAATATTAAATACCACTAATAATAATAATAATATGTTATTGTAAATGATATATATTTGTGCCAAGTCTAAAAATTAAAGAATCAGTAGCGTTCTTCTCAAAAAATAAAAATTATTAATTAAATAAATAAATAAAGGAGTGTGCTAACTTTTTTTTTCTTTTTGAGCTTTTATCACGAGTCGCTTGCCTCCCATATGCGCCTATCTCCGTATATCTTCTCGCCGTCTCACAAATATGGTATCACATTCTTAAATATATATAAATAGGAAAAAATAA
>JAYMTP010007773.1:0-10672 GCA_036897365.1 Geranium brycei | reverse complement strand
TTGGTGCGACAGTTTCCGTTGCCTAAAAATGAGCCAATATATTATGTAATAACAGTAACCATTGTTGAGTCTTGCTTATCTTCTCTGTGTTGTATCGAAGGTAATGTAAAATTTGTGTGTTTTTATTTATGATTTTGTTTATTCTATATTTTTTTATTTTCTATCGATTTGATTTGATTTTACTGTAGTTTGTTTTATTTTTGTTTATACGTTAATTCAATAATATTGTTTTTTGGCGTTAAATATGATCACGATGTTTCATGTACAGTGTAGGTGGTTTCAATGTACAGTTAACGGGTGTTTGTGTTTATTTTGGTGCAATGTTTGGGTCATTTTCGGTGTGTCGTTGATATGTTGGCGTCGTATGCTCACCATTATTGTTTGTGTTGTCAGGCTTGTGCACTTATTATGTTTTGCTTTTTGTTGTGGTGGTGAATAATTAATGGTTTATAAGAGTATTTTGCGTGTTTTGGTAATTGGGTGTGTTGGTTAGTTGTGCTGTTGTGCATTTGGTAGTGTGGTGTGCGGTTCGAGGTATATGTCATGATGTGTTTTTATCTTCTATTCATAATAAGATTTGGTGATGTGATAGTCTGCCCGCGCATTTTGGTTGTTGGGGCATTGTCTATAGAGTATTATTGTGATTAGTATTGTATGAGTTGGCATCGTCGTTGCTTTGTGTCGAGTATGTGTTAGGCATTGATTTTCTTTTTCTTTTTGAAACTCAAACACCGGCATTGATTTCCTTTTATTACGCATAAATGCATAAAGTCTTATTTTTGTTCTCGATTGATACGAGTGATATTTTAATTAGTAAGGAGTGTGAAGTGTTTAATTTTTTGGTACAGGTGTTTCTATCGTGTTTTTTGTGTTTTGTTATATTTACATTTTATGTTCATTGTGGTGTCAAATAATAGAATACTTTAGTTCACGGCACTAATAATGGTTGTATCGGTAGTTTCTTAGTTACTTTATGGTGTTTGTTAGTATTATGTGATAAATACACTTACCGTGTGATTTTGAAACTTCCATTTGCTAATTTTATTTGTGAATTAATTAATACTTTATTTATTTATATTATTTTTCTATTAGTTATTGTTTAGGGAAAGTTTCGGTGTTGTTTTTTATTCGTTGTTTGTAACTTTCGAATTTTTTGCAGTGTGTAGATTTTAAGTTGTGTCAAGTTTATTTTATCAGAATTTTTTCAATGGTTGCATGGTTGGTATAATTGATGTCAATAAAAGTATTTTGCAGATATCATTCAGTTTCGAAAGATTTGGTTATTATTATGGCAGTTGGGGGGACGTGGCTATATGCGAGGGAACGTGTTCATTTATGTTCATTGTTTTTAATTTTTTGTTAAATAAATACACAATTCGAAAGTATTGCTTGATGCATCGTTGAGGGTTTTTAGGGTTGTGCGTTTGTTTGAGAGTTTTCTTCTGTGGAACTAAAAATTAGCAAGGGTTTGGTTTGCGTGTGTCGATTATGGTTTGTACTCGGAAAATGGCTCGTAAGAAGTTGGAGCGTCGATCAATTCTAGTATTGTCGATAACAAACATGCCGAAGGAGATATTAATGGATATATTTTGCAGATTGGCAATCACAGGTGTAGCGGTTGTTGTGGGCGTTTCGAGGTTTTTTCGCAGCCTGATATCTGATTCATACTTTAGGCATTTATACTCGTCAGGAAATCCTTCTTTGGTGTTTATTCTTCACCGGAGTCAGAATAATGTTTTGTATATTGCTGAACTTGTTCTTTATGAACGTCTTAGTATCCATGTCGACTTGAGATACCGCCTTGTGTCAAATTTTCCGTTGTTTAGTGTTCTTGGAACAAATTGTCTTAACTGTAATGTTAAGATTGTTGAGCTTGAGTTTGTCAATGTATCCATGGGGTTGGTGTGTTATTGTTGACCATATAATAAGGCGTTTGTTGTTGTCTGTAACCCCTTGACCGGTGAATTCGTCACTCTCCCTGGCCCTCTTAATAAGAATCAGGTAACAATTTCTCAGTATACAATGGCTAGTTTTGGGTTTAGTCTTCAATCTGGTGAGTATAAGGTGTTGCAGATGCTTAGGCATGATGGTGGTAGGTCTGATCCTAGGTTTGAAATGGTTGAATCAGATAGAAACATTTATATATGTAAATGATATTTTTTTTCCTTTGATTTAAAATAAATTTCAAAACTTTTATGTATGTTTTAGGCACGATCTAATATATTTGGTTGTATTAAATAAATGAGTTTTGATGTTTGTTTTCAATAAAGCAGTGTAATTAGTGTGCGACCATGTCCAGAGACTGTGAATTCACTATTTCATGCCTATTAATGTTTGATTATGGATGGTCACTTCGTTTGGGTTGCACCTGTTCAGATACTATATATGCAAAGGACATATTAGAGGGTGGAGACGATGTAGCCTTGCGATTTCGCGCATAAAACACATGGTTTGTTCTTGGGAAAACTTTGGCTCGCCATTTGAAATCCTCTGATTTTGATCTGCGTAAGTGGCAACGAGAAACCTCATGACCACGAAATTTTGAACTAAAATCACCTATTAACTAATTTTTTTGAATAAAATATCACCTATTAACTAATTGATTATTGAGATGATTCCAGTTAAGTGCACCTAGTCAAACGTATTTTTTATTTTGGTACACTTGAAAAAAGTTCAATTTCACTAATGATTTAAATCAAACATTTTACCATTTTACACTCTGTAACCATTTGATGTGAGATATGAATTTTTTCCCCTCCGTCTTCTTCAACCTCCTTCACCTCTCTCATTCAATCTCCACAATCTCCTCCTTTCTCACGATTTCCTTCTCCAATTCTCAATCTTCTTCTCAACCTACCAATGCCAATAACTACTATAACATAGATTTTATCCAAATATTTGTTGGAAAAACCGTTGAATTCAATTGAATTTATTTGACTTTTAATTATCTCTACAAATCCTATCCCCTATCCTCTAGAACTTGTGGTTCTTAGGACTCTGTGTCTTCTTAGGATTAGGGTTTATTTCCCATAAAAGGTGGAAACTCAAAACCTTAATTACTAACTTCATAAACTCTCAAATGATTTAGTGTTTCTCTTTTGGCAAGCTCAGAGTTCGACTAATGTCAACCGTTGTATCCTGAGAGACGATTGCCCAAACGGGACAATAACGCGTCTTAAGGAAACCGGATTACCGGGCCTCGGTTGAATCAATCTCCATCATAGTATCTACTAGCAATCCAGGTTCAAATCCATTTACAAGTTCATGTCATGTTCGATTATGTACTCCTTGTATTTGTATATCTCTTGATTGATGCAATATATGATTGTTGATCGATTCGTTGTTTTTATGTTTTCGAATGACCTATGTCTAACAATCTTAAGACGCGTTATCTATTCGTGGAGTTATTCAGTTTTAAATATAATATTTTACTTTTGGTATGAATATTAAAAGGACATCATCATTATTAATTTTGGTTCCGATTGGATGAATCAATTTGTTGTTGTTGTTGTTATTGTTGTTGTGTACGTATGTCATCTCTAGTGTTCTTATCTTTCTAGTTAATTATGTATGATTATTAGTTGATTGAAATTGCGTGCTTATCGATCTGCTGGGATTGCTTGAACTTATCCATGCACATATTATTTAGGGTTAATTACAAGTTAGTATATCTAGTTGGAGACTTTTTACAAGTGAAAACTTTCATTTTCGCTCACCTAGTTACCAAAAAATTACACGTTACTATTTTTCTATCCAAATTAACTTGATTTACTGTTCATTTTTTATAAATACCTAAAATACCCCTTCCCTTCCTCTACTCCTTTGCAACTACCTCTCTAGATCTGTTCGAGTTATGGATGGTAACAAGGATGGGACGATTGCGAGGAGAGAGGGACGGAGGTTGCCGGAAATCGTGATTGGAAGGACAGAGGTGAGGGAAATTGGCCGGAGAGGGAAGGAGCTCCAGAGGGGTCGGCGTTCATTTTCTGTTCTTCGCCTGACGGTTCAACTGAGGGGGTCTGGAGCTTCTGGACGGAGGGGATGTGCAGGTCCAAATCGGAGACGGCGAACTAGGGCCAGTCCGGCGAAGCTCGGAGCTTCTGGACGGAGGGGATGTACAGATCTGGGTTCCTCCAGATCTAGCTATGCAAGGCGAGTGGGTTGTCGGTGGTTGCCGTCGGCCGTGGTCGCAAGCGGAGGTGCGAAACTGAGTTGAAGAATTGAGTTGTTTTTTTATTTATTTCGGTACCAATTGGATTCTGGGTTTTAAGGGATATACTGATATTACTGTATTTGTTGGGAAATCCATGCTTTCATTGAATTGGGTTTGTTTCAAGAAACAAGTTTTTTTATTCATTTCAGCATCAATTAGGTTATGGGTTTTAAGGGATTCACTGAAGTTATTGTGTTTGTTGGAAAATCAATCCATGTTCTTTATTGAATTGGGTTTGTTGATTGTGTTATTTGGAGATGACCCTTATGTTCTTAACTGAATCGGGTTTGTTGGTTGTGTTAGAGTTATTTTTAATGATTTTAGTACCAATTGGGTTCTGGGATTAGAGGATTCGCTAGAATTACTGTGTTTGTTGGGAAATCCATGTTCTTTATTGAATTTTTTTTCTTTTGGAGCTAACCCTTTGAAGAACTGAGCTGTTGTTACTGATCTTGGTACCAATTGTGTTCTTGGTTTTAAGGAATTCACTGGAAATAATTTTTTTTTTGCTTTGAACGGATGGCATCACTTTGAAAATTTGATAAACAGTTAGGGGCATTTTAGACATTTCACACTTTAATGATTTTTTTTGTCCAAAATTTAATAGTGTGAGGGCAAATTGTAATTTTTTTATAACTAGGTGAGCGAAAATGAAAGTTTTTAAAATAGGTATAATTAAATGACTTTCAATATACTAACTTGTAATTAACCCTATTATTTAGTTTGCAATGGTTTAGATATATATTTGCTTTAATTATTTGAGTGAATATCATAGAGTTGGTTGATTCCATTTTATTTATACTTCACGAGGTCTCTGCTTGATGCACCTTGATTATTATCCATATTGTGCTATTTCATATCTGTGGATATTTTATCTAATAATAGTGTTTGGTTTGTCATGTCATCCTTAAGACTGTTGCGATATAGTAGCAGATTGTGAGTTCTTGTGGTTTGTTAAATACAAATAAGGAAGTATCGTGTATTAGAAGGGAGATAAAGTAAAATAAGGACACGGGCATTTGTGTTTATTTTTTGTCCATAGACGTGTACTAACGTGATATTCAGGTTACCTTTGGTGGACCAATCTAATTTGATTGTAATAGTACGTTTCGATCTATCCAGTATCTGAACAAAGTTCGAAAAACTGTTAGGTACAATTCTGTTATGTCGAGGAATCTGGTTCGCTCCGAACGAAATTCTTCTGGCCAAAACCAAGTCTCAGCCTAAACTATAAAGTTGTAGAGGACGAACTAAAGAATCCAACACAATGAAAATCAAAATTTTCTAATGAATGTAGCTTCCGGTACACCCTTCGGACAGTAGCACAGTAAAGTGAAGCTTGCAGTAAATTATCACTTATGTTTCATTATAGTTCCATATTAATATTGTTTATTGTTTATGGACTAACTCGATTGTCTAACAAGACTAAGACTTGTGTTACAATCCATAGACGACGAACAGATGAGTACTTGGTAGAAATCTTCTTGGAAAGATCTCAAAAAAGAATGTATTGTGAAATCTGTGATATGGTGTATGAACGAGAACGTGAGGTTACTGAAGTAGGTGGTGCTATTCCTTGTAAACACGACGCTCACCAAGAAGTTCGGTAGATGAAGGTTACACGAGCGACTTATAAGGTTGGAGAGACCAAAGAATGGAACCAAATTTTGATTGGTACAATCTGATTTGACATAATCGGTCAAACAGATTATGATCTATTCTATTCGAATGATGGTCGAATAGTGCTCGTTACTTGATTAATCGATCTTGTTTTTATATGAAACACGTAAAGATGATTAAGGAAATGTTAATGTACAGTCAATTTGTTTCTAAGTGAAACACGTAAGAACGATTAAATAGGAAGTTGTGATTTGTGCTTCCGGTTCGGTTGATCCTATTATATTTGAGAATACGAAAGGACAAAGTGAACGGTCACAAGTGGTTAATCGAAACCACTTAGAGTTGGTCTATTACAAGAACACATGGATAAATTGAATGGTTTCAATTATTCAATTGGAATGTGTTGGATAAATTGAATGGTGTCAATTATTCAATTGAAATGTGTTAAACCAAGTTTGACCAATTTCGTATGTGAAATTGAAATTAAGTAGTTAATTGATCAATTCACAAATGATATTTAGAAAAGAATTAACTCTGCGAAATATTATTCACGGATCGAACATTCGCATGAGATTTAAGTCTGGGAACCTCTTGAGTGCAGAAGGCTTAAGGATGGTGCAAGCCCAAAATGAGTTTTGACTAAGAAGCAGGAAGAATGTGGGAAATGATTAAAACATTTCATCCAAGTCCAAAGTGTTGAATAAAATAAGAGGGACAATTCTTATGTTTACTTCAGTATGTCGTTCTATGTATGACATAGAAGGTTGGACAAGTTAATTGCGTAGCGCTGCATAAATTAACAAACTTGGAATCCCAAAATTCGAAATGTGAACTAGTGAAAGTCAAAACTAACGAGATATTCTTTTATGAAGTTGCACTAATATCTGAACTGTCTGATTAAATCAGTAACAGATTGTCCCTATTCATGTGGAGGGGAAACTGCGAGTCAGTTATACACCTTTTAAAGAAGGTAACCCCGTAAGAAATCAGACAAAACACTAGACGAATTATGGAAAGTAAAGAAACCTTCCAATAATTACATGAAAGTGTGGGGGTGCCTTGCAAAGGTACGAGCCCAAATAATATATAAGAAGTAAAATGGCAAGGATAAGAAAAGTCCTCCGGCCTAGACTTCTTGGCATATATTGTTGAGGTAGAACCTCATACTTACAGGAGAGTAAGTGGTGAAATTGTAGTATAAACGAAAGCAAACACCTAAACAATGACATAATAAGTTTAATTATGTTATAATAGTTGATGGCTATATGATAATCAAGTGTGATGAATGCAATTGAAGGATAGATGATCCTCGGTTTTTATGATGATGACATACCCATTGTGGGGGTAAAGATGAGATGATGAAGAGAACCATGGACATGTTAAATGTGATTCTGGGTATCCAGATCAAACGTTCTGCTATAGGGCATCATCGTAATTCAGTCACACTACTTGGACAAAGTGCAATATGCACAAAGTATAGCAGTCCAACGTAACTCATGAGGTGTACATACCTAATAGTAAGTACATTGAATAGATTCACGAGAAATCCAGGGAAAGACCACTGGAAAGTAATCGTTAGTATAATGAGGTGTCAACAACGAACTCGTGATTATGGACTGCACTATACAGGAGAACCTGTCGTGCTAGAGGGATCCTCTAATGCAAGTTGGATATCCACGATAAGAGATTCCAAAGGCACAAGTGGATATGTATATACTATAGTAGAAGGAGTTAACTCGTGCCCAAAATATGTGGGCATTGTGATAATCAAGCAACTATTATTAGGGCACAGAGTTTGATGAATAACGGTAAAAATCGACACGTGGTTCGTCGAATTAATACCGTTGGACAACTGATCTCTACGAGATTTATCTCTATTGACTTTGTATGGTCAAAGGATAACACTGCAGATCTGCTAACCAAAGGGTTAAGCAGAGATCAAGTTGCTAAACATCGAAAGGAATAGGGTCTAAGCCCAAAACATTTAAGGCGTTATGCGAAGGAAAACCCAACCTAGTTGACTGGAGATCCCAAGATTTAGGTTCAATGAGACAACCTAATTGCATAAACCTTGTGTGGTCACTGTGGAGGTCAACCCCTAGTCCATTCCTATGATGTCAAACAGTGACATAAAACATATCAGGTTAAGATACACTTTTAATGATTCTTTGTGCATCACAGAGTTGAGCAAAAGAAATCACCTATGTGAGAGTGAAGTGGGGTCGCTTCAATGGAGACTAACGGGGCTTAGTGCTCTTAAGCTCTTGCAGAACCAAGAGGTGTTTAGGACCATAACGAACACAACCATGAGAACCAAAAACCATGTTTGTTGGTATTTGTGTGTGGTATATCATCGCTTACACAAACGGCAGAATAGTTCAAAGACATCACGTATACTAATAAGTCAGTAAGGTAAATATACTTTCACAAGGGAAGGTTCAAGGTTGATTGCTTACCTATCCTATGCAGATATCAGCTGTAGAGAGTTAGCACTAAATCAAAAATTTGTTCAAATTCCATTTTCATTCATGTGGTTGATTGTTGGAAAAACAGTTGAATTCAATTGAATTTATTTGAATTTTAATTATCTCTACAAATCCTATCCCCCATCCTCTAGAACTTGTGGTTCTTTAGGACCCTGTGTTTTCATAGGATTAGAATTTATTTCCTATAAAAGGTGGAAACTTAAAACCTTAATAACTAACTTCATAAACTCTCAAACGATTTAGTGTTTCTCTCTTGACACGGTCAGAGTTCGACTAACGTCAACCGTTGTACCCTGGGAGACGATTGCCCATACGGGACAATAACGCGTCTTAAGGAAACCGGATTACCGGGTCTCGGTTGAACTAATCTCCATCATAGTATCTACTCGCAATCCAGGTTCAAATCCATTTATTTGTATATGATAATTGATATTTAGTTCGTATTATATTTAACATATGTATATTCAATGGTTGATATAATCGTTGATCCATTCGTTATTTTTATGTTTTTGTATGACCCATGTCTAAGAATATTATCAAGAAACAATAGTAGGCACGTCTCTGCGACGCGACCAGCAGAGCATAAGATTTTCAAGAAATCCCTAGAACTCAGTGAAAAACCTGATTCTAGTGTTGATACAAAAGTTTCTCAGATCCATTACCGTGTCGTACTTGTCTACTACTCTATATATATAATACCGAATATATCCAAGTATAAAATAAAATAATCATGCATGGGATCGGTTAGATACCATTTTCACAGTTTTTGCTCTCTTTATTTTGCTTGTGTTGTGTATTCACACTCTTGGTGTTGTCAATTGTATGGTCATGTACCTGTTCTGTAACGTTAAGAACGCCCCCAACAAATTCTTAGTTTGGTGCATCTCATGAACCGAAATTAATTCAATAATTTTATAAGAATATGGATGTTTCTTATCATTAGGATAATATTGTAATTTATATATTTAAGTGCTTCGTTTGATGTAACCTTAAGTTATGATTTGCTTAACATTAAGCATATTATTTAATTTAATCTTTATGTGTAACTGTAAGAATTGTTTATTTGTTCGTTCTCGTGATTTTTTTTTAAAATTCAAATATATTTTAAGTCATTCGTGTGAGGTTCTACCGGACAAGTATCAACTTGTATGGAAAGTGTTTGTTTTTCCTTTTCTTCGGTGTCCATTTGAGACTGAAAAGGTAATCAAAATAATTATTAAATTAATTTTAAATATATACATTCAAGATATCATGCATGCATGATAATAACTTTGATATTATTATTTTTCTTAATATAAATATAATAGGGAATGATCCTTTATATATGATCCAAACCAAACTAATTAATAGGAAACCAATACGGCCTATAATTTAATAGCCTCCCACAAATTCAATACGGTGTAAACCGAATTGAGTTTGATATTGAACACTTTCATGAACTTGAACATTGCTTTGAATGTTTTGAACTTAGAGTAGGGGCGTCTTGGCCAGGACAGGTGGATGCAGACAATCTTTGATAGCTTTTCCGGATTACGGGGATGTTCACGTGCCGATTTCCGAATCACGGGATCATCTTCCGGATTACGGGGATATACACGTGCCGGTTTCCGAATTACAGTATAACTTTCTTTCTTCTTTTCTGTCTTTTTTTTTTGTTTTTTGTTTTTCTTCTTTTCTCTTCTTTTATACTTTTCTTCTTTTTTCTTTTTTTCTTCTTTTTTTCTCTTCTTCTTTTTTTTCTTCTCTTCTCTTCTTTCTTTTTTTTTCTATTTCTTATTTATTATTTATTTATGCATACTCTATGCATATAAATATAATGCATATAGTATAGTTCTCTCTTACCTCTGTCTCAGTCTTGGATTAAAGAGCATACCTCCATTGGATGGACTACACGGTAGACACGATCAAGTACTTGTGGAGCTATCAAACCTCCAATTGATTGTTAACATGGCAAGCTAATTAAGGGACGTGGCCATTAACATGTATGTATATATGCACAGTCTCAACATAGTCATCCACCAACTTATATTCACATACGCCATGTGAGAGTGATACGGGTCTTTTATTAATAGTGTTTGTTCTTATGGGTTTTTATTTGTATTGGTCTCAGATTGAGCTAGCTCAATTTATGTTTATGTTTATATGTAAGGCCCAAACAAGTAGTGGTGTGTTGGCTCAACATGGGGGATCTTTTTCAAAAAAAATGTAATCAATTAGAATATTTAAAGTTTTAAGTTACTGTTGTAGATATTTTGGAAAATAGGTTCATGCTCCTTATGTTTGACAAGTGTTAGGAGTGATGTTCAATTTTTTCTTTTGACTTTACACTATTTAAACCCAGTAAACCTACGTT
>JAYMTP010007772.1:0-10672 GCA_036897365.1 Geranium brycei | reverse complement strand
TTCATTAATAATTAAATAGATTAATGATAACCATTGATTATTATCATCCCAAGGATGGTAATGATTCTTATTTTCTTTTCTAAGACATGATTTTTACCTGATTTCTTCCCACGTGTGAAAACCGAAGTTACCAGTCATTAATTAGTGTTCCATGCATAGGTTTTCAAGGGGACACAGTTTTAGACTCTCACATTCAATACGGAGGTCGTGCGATGAATTTTATGGTGATAGACTTATGGATATATAGTTTTAAAACGATGTAATTATTCAGAAAACAAAATGTTTTGATGCGTGGAATGTAGTCGGAATTAGTAAGTTGATATTCCAGACAATATTGGTAGTTGATGCTTAATTAGTTAACTGTTGTTGTGAACATACTGTAAATATTTTCTTTTTACAATGAAATCATTCAAATGGGGAAATGCATAACATATATCAATGAAGTCTTGATTAGATAAACTTGTGATCAACTGCCCTTCAAATGTTGGTAGTTGAGAATTATGAGTATAATAAACAGTGCATCTACTTGTGGCCATGGCCGGCCCTAAAGTGAAATTTCAAAATTAGGCTTATTTTTATTAAGTGGTAATTATCATTAACATGGAAGGAGTTTATGTCGTTTTCGCAACCCAGGACAGTCATCACAAACACTTTATGTCCATTAGATCACATTTAATCTAACGCACCAGATTAATGTGGATTGCAAATGTGTGTGGCGTTTCTGCGTGACGCTAGGGGCAATTTTGGGAACTGAATGTTCCAATTAAGACAATTGATTGCGATATCAGAAGAATTAGATTAAAATTCTAATTGCAATTACTGATCCAATTAAGGCATTTAAATTCCATTCGCGGGAAAATTCTAATTGCAATCGGATACAGATCGGATCGACATTATATAGTGGAAAATGGAGATAATATTGGGAATAATATTTTTGTGGACAACTATGGAAGACAAATCTACCAACGAACAATGCCAAGTATGTCCATCTTGTACATGCGTGTGGCTTTCCTCAAATGTAGTACGACCAGAAGATACAATACAAATTGAAATCATATATATTATTATGGTATGGATGTTTACTACAAAGTTTGTCCATGTTTTACATGCGTGTGGCTTTACTCAAATGTAGTATGGCCAGAAGATACAATACAAATTCAAATCACATTCATATTCCAGTATGACTGTTCACTACCAAGTTTGTCCATGTTTTACATGCTTGTGGCTTTACTCAAATGTAGTATGACCATAAGATACAATACAAATTTAAATCATATTCATAATCTGGTATGCAATTAAACACGATCCTCCTATAATTAATTAGCCGCAAATGTACAAAATTAATCAAGACAAAAATAGTGACATTAAATAAAAAGATTTGGAACAATTAATTGGGGATATTCAACAATTGACTGAAGAAGACATATTACATTAACAAGATATTTATTGTATGCAATAAGGGATATGAAATTTGTAAGGATGAAATAAGATATAATAGTATCTTCAACAAATTAAAAAATGTTCAATCAACATGGAAGTCGTTGCTGTGGTTGAACCAGTATGGCTCCGCGTAAGTAAGTGTGACTAATATGGAAGTGAGTATGGCCACATGAATTCATCATGAAAAACCAAACAACATTGACACATCAACACAAAGAGTGTGTTGAACTCATTCATATGTTATAACTATTACATACTTCGAACATAATGAGAGTTCGGATAATGTTATATGATATGAGCACGGGGAAGTGAAAATAGTGTGTGGCTGCGCATTAAGACGTATGACTTACATGTGAAGCTTGTGGGTATGGTTGCACAAGTATGGCTGCGAGAAACTCAGTGTGGCTACTTTGAGTGATGAATAATAGTAATAGTCGATCCCCGCATAGCACATTGAAGGGGAAGATGAATAATGAATGTGTGTAAAGGGGTTATGTGGTTTGACTGCTGGTGACAATGTGTGGCTATCATTGAAGCAGTATGGCTGCTACGAGGTTAAGAATGACCATCAAATTCTACACGTGGTTGCAATTAAGACATATGGCTTCTATTTAACAGTTGTGGCTGTGACTGAACTAGTGTGGCTACAAGTGTATCAACTATGCTATTGCGTGTAGCTCTAATAAATTGTAGTGTGGCCATGTGAAAATAAAATTGAAATCACAATGAAGAAAGAATTCAACAGATTGGCCATAAGGTTGCAACTGTATAGCTACATATTCTGGTGTGGCTATTCACTTTAAAGTGTGGCCATGTATTACCTCTGTATGACTATACACAAATGTAGTATGACCATAAGCTACAATCTGACAAAAAATAACAACCATGTTATAGTTTGGCTATTCACTAACACCATTGTCCATGTTTCACATAGGAGTGACTTTCATTCATAAGTATTATGATCATAATATGCAATCCGAAGTTGCAGTCTCCAACTATGGCTGCTCAATATCTGGTGTGGCTGTCCTATACTCTTGATAGTGTTTGTGGGTCGTGGATAAGTATGATACGTGAGTATAGTGAAGGTTTGTGGGTTGTATAAAACCAATTTCAGTGGGTGAAAATAAAGTGACGACATAAAAAGGAAATAAATAATTTTGGAAAGATAATCAAGCACAATCAATGACAAATCATACCTCCATGCGATTTCTCCATATTACCCTCGCACATCAGATTGTTTAATGAATTGGTGGACCCATACCACACGTGTGCCATCTTGATCACACCACAGATCTAACGATTCATATTTGTTCTAACGTTCTAACACTAATTGGCTGTTCTCATATGAATAATGTTCTATATATATATATTGATATTTATTGCATATATAATTTTAGTAGTTAACAAACTTTAAAATATATACAAATTTTATTAGTATTATTTTTATTTTTAATAATCGTGTATGCAAACGAGACTGATTGTAACTCAGTCCCGATCTACTTTTTCACCTGATTCAGTTCCTTTCTGTCCAGAACCAAAAAGTACATTTCGACGTCGTCGAAAAAAGATTAAGGCAATTCAAATGGAAGGAGAAGGAGAGGATAAGACAAGTGGAGGAGGAGTCCAACCGAGGACACTTATGGATTATGGGACGCCAGACGCCACAATGGTTAATTTCGGAATTTTGAGGCCACCAGTAGCTGCAAACAACTTTGAAATCACACCGACGATGATCACAATGGTTCAAACTGACTAACGTGAGATTAAACTTTTTATTATAGTTGTAGTAAAGTTTAAAATGCGCCACTATAGTATGGGTAAATTATAATTAACTTGAAAAGAAATTGAGGAAAAAAGGATAAACTACATACTCGAAGTAGAAAATATAGAGACACGACTGATAAATCTACCCGAGAAAATCCATCATGGAACTTGATTCACAATCTCAGCATTCTCAAAACTTCGAGAAGCAATTCGTCTAGAAACTAGTGTTCATTGAATGCTTATAACCCTTACAGATAGAGGAAATTCAAGTTCTAGAGAGAGATAGGTCACAGATATTTATGTGATTTGGTAGGAAAAAATCTAGAATGAAACGAGGTTTCAGAAGAGAAATAAAATGGAGCGAAATGTTTTTTATCACAAAGGTGTCTATATTAAATGTCCAATCTTATAATTAGGCATACAGGACAGACAAGGAGATGAAGGATCGACGACCGAGTTGTAGAGGGAGGGAAGAATGTCATGTGTTGGCAAATTGGTTTAAACTTTGAGGGTAGAATGCTCCATTTATGTAAATGTATTATTTAATAAAAAATTCTCAATTAAACGATGTCATGTGACTTTAATAGCCCTTTTAGATAAACACCCCCGCACATACTAGGGCTGCTAAAATATAACTGGAAACTAATAAACCGTTCGAATTCGACATGAACCGAATCAAAAATAACCAAGATCGGTAGAATTCGGTCGATTTTGGGATTTGTGAGAGTCGTTGTGGTTCGATTTGATTCTTGGTGTTAGGTAACCATAATCACTGTAAAACGATAGTGGTTTAATTCTCAATATGTGACATAATATCTATCGTCGATTGTCACAAATCGTCGAACCTCAATCGTCCACGCGTATTGATTTAATCCACATGTGACATTTGTAGCCGTCATCCACTCACTCCCGAGACCTCCCTTAGCCCGAGATGTGTCCATATTAATTGATTTCCCTGTTTCATACTATTGTTGGTCTCTGTTCGGTTCTCAAATTTTGTAAACGAACCCTACCCGTTCGGTTTTTAGTTTGGAGGTCCGGTTTTGGTTAATTGATTTTGAACACCCCTACTCCCAACCTAGGGAGGCGTTTTGGGGTTGAGTGAGGTGAGGAGGGTATTTGTGTTATTTTTCTTCTAAAAACAAAGAAAAAAAATGAAAATCTAACTGCCTTTAACAAAATGTCGCTAACACTAGGGGCAAATTCAAATGTACATTTTCAGCCGAGTGTAATTATGTGACCTATCACAATACTTTGGTATTGTTATATGTCATTTTCCCTCGCATTCATTTCACATAAATTAATTCATGCTTAACATCTAATGCATACCATAACCTATGAATTTCTTTCTTGAAAACGAGAAAACGTAAGTTCATGCAAGAAAACGAAATCTAAACTGAAGGATACACCAAATAGTGGTAATTAAGGAATAAGGGCCCAATAGGATTTTCATAGAATTTGAAACTTTTCACGTAAATGCAGGCCCTGAGGAAACGAATGATGTCTCAGTAATCGAGCTATAAGAAAATGGTTGATCATGGCACTGACACGTCCCAGCCGGGGCTGAGCTCCTCATCAGAGCTTCAATGGCTTCACCTGTAGCATATTAAAACAACGGTGCATGCATTACTTCATTGTACTTCATCAAGTTTCTGTGTATATTCATAAGACTACCTATAACAGCCTTTAATATTTCATGTCAGACAAAAATGTGTAAATAAGTCACGGTCACACTTGATTCCACTCATTCAGTTCCAGAACTTGTTCTGCAAGATACAAGAGAAACTAAACTATATTTAAACTAATTGGAAACCAACGCAACCTTTCTCTTGGATAGAAGAACATAAACAAGATATGGGTTAAATACTTGTGCATTTCTTGATGTTCTCTGAAGCTTCTAGATCTCAATGACAAATTTAGAAGAAGGCAGGTATTTGAAGATTAAGCCCAATAGGAAGGAAGACATGATGCAGCAATTGTAACAAGTAGAAATTCAAAATAACAAGAAAACTGACAAATACAAAACAGAAATGAGATAAATACCTTAACCATCTCCATCAAAACTTGGTTTTATCTTCAATCAATATAAAGGTGTTGAACATCACGAATCTTGAGCCAATCAGCACCCACCTCGCGCTTACATTTTTCACTTAGTAAAGGACACTGTTGGATATGCAGTTCTCTGAGTGCAGTTAGGCTACCCATTCCATCAGGAAGGGTTGCCAGTTTTGGGCAATCAACAATCTCAAACTTTTTAAGTGACACCAGATTCTGCGTCCACTCTGGGAGTGCCACCAAGTTCTCACATGTCCACACCTGTATGTACTCTAAAGTCGCGGCAGATCCTTCGAGAAGAGCCTGCGGGAAATTCACCAATCCTGGAGTTTTCCAAGCAATAAAAGTTTTAAGTCTCAACTGCAGAGCTTCCCCGTCTTCTGGCTCCATGTCAAATCTGATGTTTGCACAATCATAAATCACAAGTTGCTCTAACTTGGACAGGTACTTCACACTCCGTGGTATCATTACCACGGCTGGACAATTCTTCAGGTACAGTGTTCGAAGTGATGTGAGGTGTTGCATTCCTTCAAACAAATCCGATATATGCCAACATTCATTAAGGTACAAATATTGAAGAAAACTCCAACATCCTGGTTTGATCTTTCTCAGGAGCTTTGCGTCCATAGAGAACTCCAAATACCTGAGCCTCATCAAGCTCTGCAGAACGTCTGGTGACTCCTTGAGGGGAACGACCCTTGCTCTGAACGAAAGCAAGTTCTGCAGCTTACTAATGGAATAGGGAAGTTTCTTTAATCTACGGCAGAAATTTAGTTCCAAATGCTTCAAGGTACCAATGGAATCTGGCAATACCTCAATTTCTGATCCAGCCAGCTCTAGTAACCACAAGTACTTAAAATTGGACAGACATGAGTTACAAAGCGATATGCTAGCGTTGGTTGCAATAACAGTCCTTAAACGCTTGAACCTTTTGAAACTTTTGGGGAGTTCTGACACATCTGGATCAAATGACAAATGTCGAATCCTCTCATTGCACATTTTTCGACGATCACTGGCAGCATAGAAATCTCTCTTTATCATGAATAAAGCAAGATCGTGCATAAGATCATGCATTTTGAACATAAACCAAAAATCTTTATGAAAGTAATCTTGAAAAAAGCACCTTGACATTAGATCGTTGAAGTATCTTAGTCCGACATCTTCCCACTCTTCATTTTCCTTGGGAGTTTCGAGGAGTCCATAGGCCATCCAAATTTGGAAGACGTAGTCACTATAATAGACAGTGTCCTTGGGCCACAATGCTAAATAAACAAAACAACATTGCAAGTGAGACGGCAAATAGTCATAACTCAACTTAAGCACCGGCAAGATCCCTTCCTCCCTTTGATCAAGTTCCATTATCGGGTTGTCTCTGATGCGAATCCACTCCATTTCATCAGTTACTGAATAAAGTAGCCCACCTAGAGTTCTCACTGCCAATGGAACACCTTTGCACTTTTCCAAAATTTGATGTCCAATATTAACTAGGTTTGAATATTGCCTTTCTTCCCCATCTCTGAATGCCCATTTCACAAACAAAGACATGCAGTCTTCGTGGGGCAGACCTTGTAGCTCATGTGGGTGTTCAGTGCCCATAATTTTGGCTACCCTCCGGCTCCGTGTGGTAACAATAACTTTACTGTTGCGTAGATCTCCCACTAGTAGATTTCTGAACTCAACCCAACTCACACGATCTTCCTTCCAAACATCATCTAAAACGAGTAAAAACTTTTTCCCATCTAAAAGACTCCTCAAACGAGCTAGGAGCGCGTCAACCTTTAAGCCATCCAGTCTTTCACGACTATTTGCCGACAAAATAATATCTTTGAGCAACCTAGCAGTATCAAAGTCTTCTGACACACAGACCCACAACCTCAACGGGAAGTGCCTAACCACCCATTCATCGTTGAACACTAGTTGAGCGAGAGTTGTCTTCCCCAAACCTCCAATACCAAGAATAGGGATGACGGAGATATTTGCCCCCTCGCCAGGGTTCCCTAAGATATCTATGATACCTGCTTTATCTCCATCTCTTCCCACTACATCTGAAGTATTCACAAAGGAGTGTGAATCCCTTTGAATTACTCGCCTGCTGTCAACTTGCTCCTTAAGGCCAAATTTCGTCCTATCAGAAGCAATCTTGTCTAGCTTCGCATTGATCCCCTTGATTCTATGACTCATTTTGAAAGGGGAAATAAGCTTATCAGAGAATGAAGGGAAGCAGTTGCGTAGCTTTGTACCCGTGCTTCCATGATCCACTGCCTGCTTTCGAAGAGCTTCACACTCCAATTCATCAACCATATCTTCGACATCACAGAGGGCATCCCTAAGCTTCCAAACCCAGAGGCGCAGTTGCTCGTTTTGTTCCTGCCTCTTGTCAGCATCCAGGAGCACGGCTTTAATGGTCGTCAAGGTGTCCATAAGATTTTCTAGATCACCCTGGACATTCCAGGCAGATACAATGTCTTCTATAGCGAGGGACCCTATCTTCCACATAATTTTTTCTGCAATATTGAAAAGAAACATTCCTGCGGCCATAATGAATCCAGAAAGGCAATATCAAAGTAAGGTTGACTTTAGGTGAAACAAGAGTCAGTTCAGAAGTGAATTTTTATGCAGCATTGGCCATATTTAATGATCTCTCCTGCAACACTACAAACATAGATTGGAGTTACTTGGCCAGCATTTATCAAAATGGGTATGATAAAGAAATATGCATATAAAATATTTCATTAAAGGGACCATTGGAAGTGACTTCAATACATAAAACATGTAATTCAAATTTGGATAGATATTTACTGTGATTATATTGTTTCTAGAATGAATTTTTTGAGGTTAATTTATTTCACCAATTCTGTCATGACTTGAACTCTAACCACCCAATCACAAGTTGAAACCACTATTTAGATACTAAGCTTTGATTCCCAAAGAGGATCTTAACAGCAAGAAATAGATTGTTTTTTGTCCATTAGATAAACATTGCAGAAGAACAGTGAGGTACAAGTATAGATAAATGAGTAATATCTCTGTTAAATAAACAAGGCAATTGGTAAGTGATCAGAAAAACTAATTTTAGTAAAGCAGGTTATAAAAAAAACTAATAAAGCTGAAGAATAATTTCTACGAGTGTAAAAGGGTAATTTGGTCGTGTCCAAGGCCCAAATCCTCCTAAAAGCTACCGAAGAGGTTGAAGTAAGTAAGGTTTTGTCATTTCTCCTACACCAAGAGTGACTTATGGAGGTCAGTGCTTGTTTTGCTTGCTATTATGTAAGTGAATATAGTCAAGACAATCTAAGTATATCATTAGTGATTCATACATATGATTAACTTTATAAACATGAAACGGGACACGAAGCTCAACTTGCTTCCCCTATTTGGCTAGTTCCTATATTGTTCGACAACACATAAACTGCTCAGTGAAATGCAGGCGTTGATCGTTGCACAAGTTAAACCCTAATTCTGATTCAACAATTTTAACCAGATAAATCAAAAACAATTAGAATAAATACCTACAGTTGTTGAGCAATGCCTGTACTGGGCACGAACACGAGTGGGGACCAAGAGGAAGACTGGAGAGAGGAGAGAGAGAGAGCAATCAACTGGTTCATTTAGAGACCAAATTGAACTTCTGCTAAAAACAGCCAAATGTGAATCGATGACTCACCTACAGTAGGTCAGCAACAACAACAAATACACATAATTAATTCACAAATAGGCCAAAACTTCAAAAGGAGACAGCCCACAAAACTTGACTGTTGGGAAATCATATCCAATCTAGGGGTGGGCTCAACTAGCCGATAACCGGCAAATCGATTGGAACCGTATGTAACCGGACCGATCAAAATCGAAACCGAAATAATTATATACAATTTCGGTTATGATTTTCAATAACCAGAATAGACCGATCCGGTTACTGAATATTGAGTTTAATAATCGCGGTTAAACCGAAACCGACCGGATTTATTCCAATTTAAAATACGTTGATCTCTCATGTGTGACTCTCTCTCTCTTCCTCAATCTTCCTCCATCTCTCCCTTCTTCCTCGATATGCTAATAAATGGAAGTATTGATCAAATGGAAATATTGGACATGAATGAATAAAAAATAAAGAGTTTACTACAAGACTTGATCTTGCAACCTCCCACAAAGAAAATTAGCTTCCCAACCATTAGACCAAGCATCCATTTCTGAATAAGTTTTGTTTTTGTTTTTTTTTCTGTGGTGGTTATGGAGGAGATGGCGGAGCAAGGAGGCAGTGGCAGAGCAATTTAGGGTTTAGAAAGAGATTTTTTTAGTTAATTTTTATTTTTTTTAATTCCGGACCGGTTCCGGATTAACTGGGATAACCATCTAAAAACTAGATAGGACTGGTTCGGTTATCGGTTCTAGCCTCCGGTTCTGGTTAACCAGAAATGCCCAGCCCTATCCAATCCGATGGCGTTAGTTGAAAAATACTAAAATGTATATTCCAAGAAGCCTCCTCTTACAACTTTTACCAGCTACATCGAAAGACACATTGGCTTGTAATGCAGGGTTTCATAAAAAGGCTTTTTAGGCTCAGATAGAGTACTATAAAAATATTATTAGGTAGGCTTTATGGCTGAAGCGATCCAAAGAAGGCATAGAACTCTCCTGAGTGGCACTACTCACCTATATTATTTCGCCTCGAGTGGTTCCGCCCCTTGTTTAAGACTCCCGCTTACCAGACAGGAAACAAACATGGCTCTGAATGTACACCACTTACATGACAATTCAATCCAAACCAAACCAAACATCCAATCCCCACCCCAAATGCATTTCCCCTAAATCATGCAACAATCATGCAACCCTCCAAATTACCCGAGCAAGTAATCAAATAAAAGCATTTTTCTCATCGATATCTGTCCATCTAGCCTAGCCAATACTCAACAATCATGCAATTATGCAAACACTCAGAAAGCCTAAATGTCAAAAACAAGCAATCATTAATCCTAGAAATTAATAACTACCAGAGATACAACAATCCAGGCGAGACTGAGAGATAGAATATACAAAAATAAAAATAAGGTAAGGAAAATTGTACAACATAGTAAAGTACACGTGAACTCATATGAGACTCAATTGTGGTGTGTGCTCAAGCACACACCACACTTAGGGCTTGACAGAGCCTTCGACTCACATACTCGATTGTGGTGTGTACCTCGGGTACACACCTCACTTAGGACCTGTAATAAGGCCTAAGCAACACTAGAAAAGAAAAATAATAAAAATAAAAAGACACAACTGTGGTGTGTGCGATCACGCACACACCACACTTAGGACTTTACTAAGTCCCGAACACTCTAACAAGACTCAAAATAAATAATAAAATAAAATAAAAATTCAAAATAAATTTATAGTTGTGCAGGAGTACCACTTTCCTCGATAAAAAACA
>JAYMTP010007771.1:0-10674 GCA_036897365.1 Geranium brycei | reverse complement strand
TTTATTATTTCCGATAAATGACAAAACATTTACATTGTAGATTACTTATACACTTGGGCTAGGGCACAAATCTAACAGGGTCTTCATCGAGAAGCCTAGCTTCCTCGTTGTGGCTCTCGTCAAGCTGATCTTCGGCGCAATGCTGGAGTGGGTGAAGACGGTGTTCAAGGACACGTCAGATCTACGCGCGAAGACGAAGTTTCTACCGGTGGGTGCGTTCGTCGATTAGGGTGCTAGATCTTGGAAAAAATAGCCTCTCCGACGACTTACAATTTCCCCTCTTCACCGGATCGAGACCTAACAGAACGGCACACCAGATCGACAGACGCCCTAACAAAAATGACGACGTCGAGTCGAGGTAAGCAACAACAACAGACAATACGACTAGGAGAGAGGGCCGATTAGTCTCTCGATCCAAAGCAAGTCGGCTCAGTTTCGGCAAGGCTTGAGAGGGTGAACAACCAGGGCTCACCAGATTCAAAATTGCTCAGATGCTCTTGGTCTGCTCTAGTTGTAACTTCCATTAGAGAATAGAGAGAGAGAGAGAGAGAGAGAGAAATGGGAATTGCTTGCTGTGTTGTGATTATTTTAATTCAAACTTCGTGATTGGCGTGGGACCAATCGTACCCCATTCGGTCTCATTAAACCCCGCGTTTGAGGCACATTGTGCCCTTGTATCGGCTAATAAGATCTGTTGTAGGACGGTTTTATGCCTTTTGGTTGGTTTTGATGATGTGCAAATATTCGAGGCGATTTTGAGGATTTTAGTGTGCAGGAGAGCGTTGCTTGCAGGACAAGGAAGCTAGAGAGATAATTAATTGGGCTCCCATCTCTCCTAGTTTTGGCATGATTGAAGAAAGAGAGAAAAGAGACCAATAATAGATTTTAGAATTTTGAAGAATTTTGGGAGCATTTAGACATTTCACAATTAATAAGAAAAACTAATGAAAATCTAACGATTGTATAGTTGTTTATGCACACAAAAAATTAGTTAACCGCCAGGTTGTAGAAAACGCTAGGCGAGGCTGAGATAGACATGCCTTCGAGGCGGAGGCGGACGTCAGGGTGAATTTCCATTTTTGTATTTTTATTATAAATTAATATACTTTTAATGAACTTTGATTTTTTTCAATTATAAATAATATATTTGACAAACATATTGTAATATAAACTATGTATTATATATACTTTTTAATTAAATAACTTCAATTAATTGAAAAGCTACATATATATTTCTTTTAATTTAAAAAAACTTTATTAATGAAAAAATAAAGAAATATATAAGATTATATATTTCACTTTACATTTCCTTTATGAATGAAATATATTAAATTTTGTGTTATAATAATTATATATATTAATTGCATAGAAATTTAAATTGATATGAATAAAATTTAATAGAAAACTAAAAGAGTGATTTTTTTTGCAATAAATTTTACATTTATAATAATTGTGTTTGACTAAATACGAAGAGTTTTATAATGGTGATTGGTGAGTGGCTGCTACTTCATGACTTAATTTTAGGAGTTCATAAAGTAGATAATAAATTGAAAATACGATTAAGAGGCTGGGAATTAATAAAAAAATTCAATATGTATTGGAATACGTATTAGGAGGGCGAGAATTTATTGGTAATTTAGTAGATGGGAACTAAATATGAAATTAAGAGGGTTGAGAATGAAATGAGCAGTATTAAAGGTTGGTAGTCGAAGTGATGAGGCGGAAAACGGCGATGAGGCGGATGACGCCATGACCAAGCTATTTTCGGCGCCGATGCGGCCACCTCGTCCGTTTTTTACAACACTGGTTAACTGTGGTTTTATGTTAAACATGTAAAGTTTACCGTGACTTTACACAATTTCCATAAGAATAAATAGTTAGAGTACTGGACATGCTAAAAACAAAGTTATTAATAATTAAGTGAAAATGAATAATATTTAAGTAGCAGGAATAATGATATTTTTCCTCAAAAATGATCTTTCCAAAAATAAGTGTTCTCGTCTAGGGGTACCCATTTGAACCCGAAACTTGACAGACCCGGCCACCCAAATCGAGACCCAATAACCCGAGACCCGAATACAGTAGGTGAAGAAACAGGTCTAGAATTGCTCACCCGATTGGAAATCGGGCGGGCCTCGGGTCAGATAGCTGCACCCGTCTCTCACCCGACAACCTGAGAGGGTTGATATACCTACTCCCAGTCAGCCCACTTGAACTCTGAAGCTCAACCCATTACTATACTTCATTTTACTCCATACACGTGTATGGCCCAAACACACACACCTCATCGTCACTCACGCTCACAACCTCACACGCTTCTCTCTCCTCTCCTCAGAAACATCTCCCACCATCTCCTCTCTTGAAAGAGACCTGAGCAGAGCAGAGCAGAATACACAATGACAAAGAGCCTCTCTCACTCACTCTCTCTCTCTCGTCTCCTCTCTTCTATGAGACCTTGCTTGAAGACCTGCAGACCTCTCTCTCACTATGTTTCTCGTAAACCTCCATCAATCTCTCGCGGACGGAGAATCAATTTGGGTTTATGCATGTAACCTGAGGTTTTTTTTAATGAATTTTGAAATTGGGGATCTTAGAGTTGAATTGAATTCATTTGGATTCTTAATTGACATTTCGAAATTAGGATTTTAGCGTTAATTCTTTTTCGACGGGTTTTATGGGACCCATCGGGTGTGTTGGGTTAAACCCGACTAACCCGAGACCCGATTAGGTCCGACCCGAGGCCTTACAATATCAATTTGGACAGGATAGTGGTCTGGTTTCATAGACCCAGAGGTCAGGTTGGGTCCAATAAAATCGGGTCTATCCGACCCGATGAACACCGCTATTCTCGTCCATATTACCGAAATTCATAGATGAATAAGACACGGAAACGTTTAGATTGGGGAAATGAAGAATGAGACATGGGAGTATGAAAAGTCGAAGCAAGTGGAGGTGGGAGGGACCAATTTGCGCTGTCCTATGCAACATGTACATATAGATACAACGGCGGGGGCAGTGCAAGAGGTCACGACTTCAGGGGGGGGCCAGGGCTAGAAGCCTATTGCGTTTCTGACCAAGGCCCAATAGGCCTACCAGCCCGCCAGTTCTTACCGGGGCCCACAAATCAACAAGAATGCAGAAGAGATCTTCACGAGCATATCCACCCAACACACACATGGCGATGGGTCAGTACCAAGACTTTTTGCAAATGGCATTGCCAAGCGTCTAAATTACATAATTTTGAAAATAATAAAATAAAGTAGCAATTATTGGGAGGTAAAGAACAAATGAGAAAGGATGAGAGCTAATAATAGTCTATATTGACATCTCAACTAAGGCCACCAAACAGTATCATATATGGTTTTTGAATCGCATGCTTCATTTTTCAAGTAAACAACATATGTGTTTGCCATAAATTCACACACAACTTATTCATCTGTAAGGCATTGCTAATACTGTTACAGTTTCCTTTAATGGCTTAAACTAAAATGAAGGACAAGAAGAAAAATTCATCCCTAGGACAAATTTAGAATGACGAAACTGATTTATTAAAATGTCTAAATTATCTTTATAAGAGTGAAAGAAAAGTAAAATGAATCTTGTTAAAAAGTATGAAAAATGTCAAATAATTTTTTTAAAATTACAAAGGTACAGGTACATGAATCTGATTAACTAAAATTGAGATGTAATATGATATATGTGATCAATTTGTATTATATATATAACATCAAAATTTTAAGCTTATTAATTACAAAGTTTGTAAATATGACATGTTATTTCAAACTCATCAATGTATGTTGGTTAAGATACAAGAAAAATATTGAAATAACCCAACTATGAATATAAACATTTACTTAAATTTCATACTTTCGTTGTTCAGAATTTGTTCTTGATTCATATTTTCGAGCAATACTACCGACTACCTTGGAATGATCGACTGCTGTTATTGTATCATTTCCCTTTTCTTTCCCGTTTAGCTCAGTTTTAGAAGCTGAACAACTGGCGTAGTTATTTAAATATGAGCTTTGCTTTATTATTGTTTCTTAACTACTTTTTTATATTTATTTTGTATTCAATTCATATAGATCTACACATTAAAATGAAGTGATGATGTGTGATAAGTGGAAAATTAATGATCTTGAACAAGTATAGTTTTGTACATGAGTTACTTGGTTTGGTATATTACATTATTATTTTGTTTGCAATAGAAGTTGTAATTACTTCCACGTTAGATTAATTAAGTTGAAAAAAGATGGATGTGGAGCTGGCCACATTGTGATATGAAAGTGATTTAAGAATTATCAACACCAAAAAGTCATTCCTTTTGACCTTACTATTTTCTGAATGAACCATAGCAAGTTTGAAATGTAATCAACAGTGACATACATTAACATTTTATCTCCCAAATTATTGATAATAATGATATTTTAATGAGAACAAAGCGCCGCACCTTATCCTCTTATCGGATAGATAGAATAGAGACTCCATTATTATTATTAGGATATTTTTTTGGAAACCATTTGTGTGCGTGTGAATACCACGCGCCCCTCCCCTCTTACACTATATATAAGTGAACTCATCAGCTCTCCAACCTCACAACATTGCACTCAAGTGAAGTGAAAGTGATAGCCAAACACTTTCCGATGGATCCTTGCAAGGTACATCCATAGATCACTGCTTGTTTTTGGATCCGTTGATTTTCACGTTTTAATTGTCGTGTGTGATTAATTTTGATGGTATATGTGTGTGTGTGTTTTGCATTGATTTAAATTTGAGTTTTGGTTGTTATGTATGGCAACAAGCTTGTGTGTATAGCTCACTCGGTAGCTAGGAGAAGTACAGAAGAGGAGTTAGTAGTTTTGGCAGGAGATATATGATTGGTCGGATCTCATTTTAAATCACCAGTTGATTCGTGTTAAATCTATGGATCATCAATTTCATGAATTAAGTTTAATGAAAATATAAATGATCTAAAATAGGACATGATATAAAATGATGGTGTTAAATGTATATATGTTTCAATTTGATATATGGTTATGTTTGTGAATTGTGATAATTGAATATATATGTGGGTATGGCGATGGCAGTACCGTCCTTCAAGTGCTTATGACACTCCCTACTTGACTACCAACTCTGGGCTCCCTGTTTGGAACAATACCTCAGCACTCACTATTGGAAGCAGAGGTATTGTACATATATGCATATACATGTAGAGGGTTGTTATGTTGAAGTTGGATGCATATTTAGTAATTTAGATACGTACGTACAGGTCCCATTCTCCTTGAGGATTACCATCTTGTGGAGAAACTTGCTAATTTCACGCGGGAGAGGATCCCAGAGAGGATTGTCCATGCGAGGGGAGCAAGTGCGAAAGGGTTCTTTGAGGTGACTCATGACATCACTAACCTTACTTGCGCCGACTTCCTGAGGGCCCCTGGTGTTGAGACTCCTGTCATCGTCCGTTTCTCCACTGTTATCCACGAGCGTGGCAGCCCTGAAACCAAGAGGGATCCTCGCGGCTTTGCCACCAAGTTCTACACCAGAGAGGGCAACTTCGATCTAGTGGGGAACAACTTCCCCATCTTCTTCATGCGCGACGCCATGCAATTCCCCGACGTGGTCCATGCCTTCAAACCCAACCCCAAGTCCAACATCCAGGAAAACTGGAGGTTCCTTGACTACTGCTCCCACCTCCCCGAGAGTCTCAACACCTTCATGTGGTTTTACGACGATCTGGGTATTCCATCCGACTACAGGCACATGGATGGCTCCAGTGTTAACACCCTCACTCTCATCAACAAAGCTGGAAAAGTGCACTACGTCAAGTTTTCCTGGAAAACCTGCCAAGGAGTCAAGTGCCTGTCCGACCAAGAGGCCATTAGGATTGGAGGCACTAATCACAGCCATGCTACCCAGGATCTGTATGAGTCGATTGCAGCTGGAAACTACCCTGAGTGGAAACTCTACATCCAGATAATTGACCCTGATCAGGAAATGAGACTAGACTTCGATCCACTTGACGGGACCAAGGTCTGGCCTGAGGACGTCATCCCCCTCCAGCCAGTTGGACGCATGGTCTTGAACAAGAACATTGATAACTTCTTTCAGGAGAATGAAATGCTTACTTTCAATCCTGCTTATGTGGTTCCTGGAATATACTACTCAGATGATAAGGTGCTTCAGGGTCGTATATTTGCCTACAGCGACACTCACAGGCATCGTATTGGACCAAACTACATGCAGCTCCCGGTTAATGCTCCCAAGTGCGCACATAAGAACAATCACTATGATGGTACAATGAATATGGTGCACAGAGACGAGGAGGTACTTGTTTTTTTTCCTTCTCCCAGGAAAGAGAACTACACTTGTTATATAAGCTTCATTTTCATTCCGTTTAGTGAATCATAATATTTGGCATTTATTTGTGTAGATCAATTACTACCCTTCCAAGTTCGACGCACTTCGCCCTGCGGAGAAATTTCCCATTCCTCAGAACATTCTCCACGGAAGGCGCGATAGGGTAATGCTTTTTGTTTCTTAGAATCAGATATCTGTGTTCACCATCAAATAGAGATGAAAATGTTGATCATGCTTAAGTTGTTGTTTGGTAATGCAGTTGGTAATCGAGAAGGAGAACAACTTCAAACAACCTGGAGTGATGTACCGATCTTGGGCACCAGACAGGTAACTCTCGTCCTTGTTGTTGTTGGGGGACCAAACCAAATTGTGTAAATAATAACACACATGCTTTCCTTGCTGTTGCTATGTGTTTGTTACCAGGCAAGACCGATTCATCCGCCGATTTGTTGAAGCTTTGTCCGATCCCCGTTTAACCCACGAGATCCGTGGCATCTGGATCTCATACCTGTCTCAGGCAGACAAATCACTGGGTCAGAAGGTAGCATCCCGACTGAACGTGAGGCCGAATTATTGATATTTTGTTTCAAGCTAATGGATGAGACTAGAGTTGAATTTGGGATGGGGAAGAATAAGTGGAAGTGTGTAATTACTACATCAGTGGAGTAAGATGGTGTCATTTGCACTCCACCCCAATAAAGAAGAAAGTGTACTGTGTAATTGGTAAATCTATGTCTGTAAGAGATCTATCTATACTGCCTTGTAATACAAACTTGAATGCTTTGTTGTAATCATAATCTTCCAGTTTCTTAAAATTCTATCGAAATTATTATTTGTCTCCAGTATGGATTTTTGTGGCCTGTTTTCACTGTTTAAAGTACACTACATCTAATATAGTTGATGTTGCAAGTGTTAGCATGGTTTTGTGCCTAACCTGGTAGCCCAATATTTACAGCTTGTTTTGTAATTTTACACACAAATTTTTAGGACTGGAGGTGATCAAAATTGGTGTAAGAAGATAATAGCAATAGCTGATAGTTTCAGAACTTGCCTTCTTTTTCCTTTACTTTCTTCAGCAGAAACAAGTATACTTTACATTTAAAAGCTACTTAAGCAAGCCTTGCACTGTGTGTGTATACATGAACTGTAAGTAACACTCGAGAAATTAAGGGTATAAGCTACTCAACAGATGGCCCATTTTCTTGCTTCTCAAGAAGCACACATCTTGAAGGTGGACCGAAGATGCTCAATACTACCTGCAACCAAGTAACCATCCAATTAATACTTCACTTAACAAGTGGAGAAAATTTGCTCAATCTAGTGTATGCGTGATTTTTTTGTCACATGAACCACGACAAATATGAATCTAGATTGTAGCTATACGATTTAAGGGTACAATAGATAAAACACTGGGTTTCCTGATGCTAGGCAGTTCTTGGCTCATATAATTCTTCAGTAATTGATAACCCATACTGGATTAAAAATAAGGCTGAGAGGATGCAGATTCAATATAGACGAAAGTATAGAGTTTGTTTGTTGAGGGAATTCACAAGAGGCCTTCAGACTTACTGGCAAGAATACAAGACCATGCAAGAAACCCAGAAGGACCAATGCCAAATACATTTGAAAGTAATAAACCTGCACAATAAATACAGTAGGATGTGTTAACAATAATGGGAAATTCTGGACTGGGGGTCAATGACAAGTGAATAGAAAATCAGAGATAGAGACCACAAAGACTTCTGTCCTTGAAAAGCATAGCACTATAACTCCAACTAGCTTTGTGAGAGTGATTCCACTGCAAAAGTATGCCAAAGATAAGTTTGTTGTTATAACCATTCAAACATTAAGAAGACTCCATATAGAAGGTTAACTCAGCTTATTCTTATCCTATTGATAAAGTTCTGCCTGGTAAGAAAATGGTCTGATTTGCCGTAACAGAATATAGAATAGCCATGTACTCGTAGTTTTAGGTAATGGATGAAAAGATCTAAACAATCAAAATATTAGCTTCTGGAGGAAAGGACACTTAGGTACACTCAAAACACACTCAAAACTTTGCCTTTTTAACATAGGTACAACCAAGAATTTACATCTTTTCCGCTCACAAAAACAAACTTGGTTGTACCTATGTTATAAAAACAAAGTTTTAAATGTAAATTCTTTCCCCTAACTTCTTTGAAGAGAAGAAATGTAACCTGAAGACAGAAGCCCCCATAGTTGTAAGAGCCTCCTTTATACGTTGGTCTTTATCTCCACTACTTACCTGGAAAAATGAAAGAATTAGAGTGCCACAGAAAAATCCCAAGATTTAAAAAAGAAAAACGAGTAGTTCAGAGCCTACTCAAGCTAAAATACGTAGAGAAGCTGAAGTATAAATATATTGTTGTTGAACTTGGATAATGAAATATGAAAGCAACTCTCTGTTTATAGAGAACAATATCTCACACCCTTGCCTAGCTGTCACGCTTAGAAAATCCTAGTTTAGCCAATGAGGCCTAAACACACGGGCTTAACATTTGACATATTCTAATACTCTTCTCATATGCAAGCTGTGTAACAAAGGGAGTCTTGTACGTGGACTAAAATTTAAATACCAATACAGCAATACTACAATTTACATGGTGTAGTTGCCAAAGAACAATAATGATTTTTAATATTTCAACACTTCCTTTCCGTATGGGACTGGACATAGCATAAATGATTATCTACTTATTGAACTCAAAATAAAGGGTTCATTACAATTTACTCATACTATAATTGCACGTTTTACACTTTACTGCAGTTATAATAAAAAATTTAATTTTAAGTCAGTTAGTTTTTTTTTCTTCACATTTTGCTCTAACACTATCAGAATTTGGACGGAAAACCTTTTCTTTAAAAGGACAAAAAACACCCCTGAATTGATTTGAAATCAATTCAACCTGGTTTGGCTCAAACCGGTCATAAACCAGAATTAAAATCTGGTCTGACCGATTGGACCGGTTTGTTTCGAGCTCGAGGTTCTAGAGGGACGCAAGCCATGGATGAACCAGTTTGTCGCTGTGGCGACGTCAAATTTATAAATATGAGGGTTTGGGTGAATATCCCAAATCGATGGAGGAGATTCTAGAGGACGCCGCCGCCGGAGTTTGTGGAGCCATCTCTGACGGCCACGACTCCAACCTGGCTCCTCTCATCCGTGTGAGTTGTTCGGCCCAGACTCGGGCTCTCTCAAGCAACCCCAAGTACGGCGAGAGAACCCCAAATCTGCCGCCGTCGGAGTCCATAGAGCCACAAGCGGAGGCCGACGAGTTTTGAACCTGAGTGGACGGTGGATTAGGCCATGGATTCAGCCAATCAACTGGGGATGACTTCCTCACCGGAGAATCACTCTCCACGAAGGAGGAGATTGAGACCTGGTCAAACTAGTCCAATCGGTCAGACCAAATCTTTATCCTGGTTTGTTACTGGTCTGAGTCAAACCATGCTGAATTGATTTGAAATCATTTCAGGAGTATTTTTGTCTTTTTTGAAAAAATAGGTTTTTCGTCCAAATTCTTACGGTGTTAGAGCAAAGTGTAAAAAACAAAACTAACTTACTTGAGATTAAACTTTTTATTATAATTGTAATAAAGTGTAAAACGCGCCATTATAGTATGGGTAAATTGTAATTAACCCTATAATAAATATAGAGTGGAGATGACAAATAGGGGTACTTAGACGCTATATTTACGGATGCATGTTAAATTTTCGAGCAACTACACGGCGGAGGTGCAAACTATCTTCAAGCTAGTCTGGGAAAGCATCGGAGCATAAAACTTGTCAGAAATGGTAGTCACCGTGTGACGGAGGACTTGGAAACTGAAAATCAAATGAATAGTGTACGCTGGATGAATATTGCACATGGATGAACAGTAGTGGCGAGTGAACAATGGTATGAACATTATCGAACACGGACATGAATAGCAAACAATGTTGTGAGTAGTATTTGTGGAGGAAAAAAAGAGAAGCAACGGAACGAATAAGGGAAATGGGAAAATAATGACTTACCCACCGCTAAACTATAATTAACGAGTGAGAAAAGCCACGTGACTAGAACAATTAAGTTCAAAGGCAAGTCTCTATTTATAGAGAGAAATATCCCACCCTCTGTCACACTTAGTGTTATTATTATAAGTATTGGCACATTTTTTAAGTAAGAAAGATGTCGAACGCATTAATTCGGAAGATGTCAAGACAATGTCTGCGACGTCTTGCTCGACATCTTGGACACTGAAGAATGTTCTTAAAAAGGAAAATATTCGGTATATACTCAGATCATCGTTTTGGAAAGTT